>CM041776.1:448698448-448991887 GCA_023374045.1 Limonium bicolor
TATATGTTGTACATTTTGGACTTGTTTCATGTGTTAGGTTTATAACACATGTCGTACCTTGTCCTTAGGTGTATTTCTAAGTGGCTATTGCACTTGTAAATTATTTTGACTATATAAAATATGTTACACAGTCTTCTCTTATGATATGTGTCCTTAAATCATGTATTAATGTGTTACATGTTACATTAGCTTTAGGAGTTGTTTTCTCCTTATAAATGTTCCCTCTTTAGTCCATTATTTCATGTGGGGTTTAGTGCCCATTTGGACTATACATATTTATTTATATATGTATGATTCCTTAATGATTTTGGGCTCATTATCTTTATCATTTAATGACTAACCTTGATTAAACTCTTTCATTTAATAATTCCTTATTAATCAAGGTAATTAATGTTTGGGTAGTTCCATGCAAAGGAAGAATGAAAGTCTGAAAATGTCGAAAGCAGACGAAAGGTTGCATGCAGAAAAGAAAAGGAGAGAACAGAGTGAGTTAGGTAAGGATACACAGATCTTGGTGCTTTTTGCAAAAGGAACAAACACTGGGTTGCATAATTAACCCTTCACCCAAGCACACCATAATAATTAGTATAGCATTCCAAGCAAATGATTTCTACCAACCAACCCAAGAGAGGAAAACTGAAGCAGGATGAAAGTGAAGGCGAAGGGCAATCCTCCAGGGTACCACCTACTGGGAGAAGCGAAGTGATGCTACCGTGGAGATAAGGGATGCTCCTTGATAAAAATCATCGAACTTAGATACTATTATTTTAAAAAAAGATGTTGTGTTACTCCAAATATTACCTAATACCTTTTTGTTTTACATAAAGTTGCTACCTTATCCCTTCTGGTTTCAAACAAAAAGTCTTATGTATGCAAGACATAGTACTCATAAGTTAACTTTATAGAATCCATAAATATAATGACTGCATGCAAATATACATGCTATCCAATGTATAATCCTTCTTTAACATATATGAACAATCAACATTAACCCAAGTTATTAATTAGCGCTGGCTCTTTGATTTGTTCAAGACCTCTTTAAGAACAAGGTGATGCCTTCCGCCATATGGTATTCGAGGAATCTATCCTTGATCCTCTCATATCATTTCCTTCCCATTGACAATCTATTTTCTCCATGTGTTGCAAGCTCCACTATGTTCTTTGCTAGAGCATCCACTCCTTCAATCCCAACAGGGAGGGACTGGAATTGAATCAGGTATGCAAGTAGCGTCACTTAACTTCACAATTGGGACAACCAGATTGTCCCAACTACAAGTGTCAAACAAAAATGAATATGAATAACCATCCCATATGTAAATTATATGCAACAATAAGTAATAGTAATGACCGTTCACACTTACATGTACCCATGCATTTGTAGATCATGATTGGCCAACCTGGGTGCTCAAAAGAATGAAGGAATTTTAGAATACACCCATAGTGTTATCAACTTTGTGGACGAAGTAATGTGAGTAGAATCAACTGGGTAGCGTTGCATAAACCACGATACGTGTGTGCCAACACTACAGATCCCCAGCTAAATTGAACAGATTCGTGAAAATCTCTCAACACCTCCAGATATCCACAGTCGATAGTACAACTGTCATAGCTTGGGAACAACACTCCACCAATGAGCCTCATGATCCATGCTCGGGCTGTTGTCGTGCACCCGCGCTGGTTGTCTATGAAACCTATTCGCGTCCTTGCTGGTATCTAAAATTTCTTGTGTACTGTAACACTCCTACATCTGGAGTGGGTGAGGCTTGATAGTGGTTCTTAAGAACTAGTGGCTCTTTCTCCTACTGGACTGGTTTTTTGGGAGGGTTCTCCACTCGGGCCACTATTGGGTCTCGCTATATGGTGCTTTCATTGGGAGTACCAAAGCTCGTTGGAAGGGCGACCCCCGAAAGGAACGACCTGAGAAGGGCTACCTGAGAAGCAGAGTGAAGCCGCTCAGAGTGGGCAGCCAAAGTAGGCCAACGAGGGCGTTAGGACTCAAAGGGAAGACAATGTAACACTCCTACATCGGAAGTGGGTGGGGCTTGATAGTGGTTCTTAAGCGCCAGTGGATCTTCATTTTATTGGACTGGTATTTTTGGAAGGTTCTCCACTTGGGCCACTATTGGGTCTCTCTACAACAACCAAGACATAAAATCCTGTAACCCCTAATGTCATCCTCTTCTAGTCCCCGCCAATAGTTCAAGACATAAACCATCCACTTTCAGACCAAAAAGATGACGAACATCCTCAAAAGTAATAGTTGCCTCACTAAATGACAACATAAAAGTATGAGTCTCATGTCTCGACCATTCAAGGCACTGACTATGTATGGAATTATCAGCATTAATTCTAAAAAAAAGGTCCTAGAAATCTTGCATCCTTAATGTAATCATGCAAGGCAAGATGAGGGGGTTCGACATCCACATATCTATAACGCAGTTTTCTTTGAGTATATTTTGTGTTCCTCATAATCTAGATTACACGAAGAAACGATTAAATGAATAGAAAATGAAAGGAAACGATGTTTCACATGCACTTTACTGACCGGATCATCTGAAAATAGCATTGCTGAAATGTGAGTCGACTAGTACGTGAAAAGATCAACATAATCGGGTCCGAGATCATTACGAATATGGAAATTTCATTGTAAATAAATCATTAACATTTAACTACATACAAGTAAAAAAAAACATATACACATACAAATTTAATATATAACTAAACTTCAGAAAATCCATTTTAACCTATAACAATATTTCTACATAATTTTTAGGTAATTATACCGTAAATTTAGAAGATCAATAAATTATATATTAATTGTATTAATTACTTAATAGTTTAATATATAATTAAACAATATACTAAGTTTTCAAAAATTAATTTTAACCATTAACAATATTTTTAGTTATAAATATGTAACTATATACCAATTTTGAAATCCACCATCTGAAATTATTGCAACAATTAATTACAAACTTAATATATTAAACATCAAACTAAGTTAAAATTAATTTTAACCAATAACAACATTTCTACATAACTTTTAGGTAATTATACATTAATTTAGAAGATCTACAAATTATTATTTTTCTGTTTCACAAAATTAATTTCAACCTACAATAACGTTTATACATAAATTTTTGGTAATATACACTAAAATAGAACATTTACAAATTATAAATTAATTGTTTTAAGTAATTACAAATTTAATACCCTCTTAAACAACAACAAACTATGTTTCACAAAATTAATTCCAACCTATAAAAACATTTTTGCATAGTTTTAGGTAATTATACACCAATTTGGAATATCTACAATTATTTTTCTACAACAATCGATTCCAAATTTAATATGCACTTAAACAATAAACTAGTTTCAATAAATTAATTCAACCTAAATCAACACTTATACATAATTTAGGTAATTATACTCTAAAAAGAAGATCTTCAAATTATAAATTAATTGTCTTAGTTAATTACGAATTTAATATGTAATTAAACAATAAAATAAGTTTCCTAAAACAACTTTTCTACATAATTCTTAGGTAATTATACACTAAATTACAGATCTACAATTATAAATTAATTTGTATTAATAAAATACGTATTTAATTAAACAATAAACTAAGTCACAATATTAATTGAACCTATAACATCATTTCTACATATTTTTAGGATATTGTAATATCTACACATTACAATTTAATTTCCATAACCAATTAGGAATTTAATATGTAAATAAACTATACATTAAGTGTCACAAAATTAAAAACATTTGTACATAGTTTTTAGGTAATATATGCTAATTTAGAAAATGTACAAATCATAATTTCTGCAACAATTAATTACTATTTAATATGTAATTGAATAGGAAATAAATCTACACAAAATTAATTTCACCCTATAAACATTTCTACATAATATTTGGGTAATTATACACAAAATTAGAAGATCTACACATTATAAATTAATTGTCTTAACTAATTACAAATTTAATGTGTAACTAAACAATGAACTAAGTTTCACTAAATTTATTTTAAGCTATAATAACTTTTCTACATAGTTTTAGGTAATTATACACTAATTATAAGATCTACAAATTATAATTAATTGTCTTAATTATTATGAATTTAATATGTAATTAAGCAATAAACTAAGTTTCACACAAATTATTTAAACCTATATTAACATTTCTACATATTTTGTTTGTAATTGTACACTAATTTAGATATCTACAAATTATAATTTGATTTCCATAACTAATTACGAACTCAATATGTAATTAAACTATAAAGTAAGCTTCACGAAATTAAACAAACTCTAAAAACATTTCTACATGGTTTTTAGATAATTATACACTAATTTAAAATATCTACAAATTATTAGTTTCTACGATCAGTTACGAATTTAATATGTAATTAAACAATAAAATAATCTACACAAAACTAATATGATAACCCTAGTGATTAGAAGTAGATACGCTATACCAAAATTGTGAAAAAAATGCTAAATGATCAACAAACTAACCTATTTGGAGAAGATTGGAGAAGAATTTGAGGGATTTTTAAGAGTTTGAGAAGAGATATGAAGGCGGTTTATATAGAATTTTAAGGTGCCAGAAACCGCACCATGGCAAGGCGGTTTCTATGCCACTCGATGATAGGTGAAATACCCCAAAAATCTATATATGAGCTTTAACACCTTAAAACATTATTATGATCACTTTTGAGAGTAATTGGGAATAGAGCATTTGTGAAGTTGTTTTAAGGGATGGGATGTGTTCCATTGGGTTCAGAATGCATATTTCCTTAAGTTGACCAAAAAGGGTATTTTGGTAATTTTGCCCCAAAAGTTGACTTTGACCACCAGGGGATTTTGGTAATTTATCCCGAGTCGAGAAATTGATCCACCATGGCATATCGACGTGTGTAAAGTCCATTAACAAATTAATGAACCAAAATAAGTAGGTGGAAAGTTACCTTATCTTAAAGACAAAATTTTACCTTTAAAGCACAAAAGTATCCTTGTGTCCTTAAATGAGATTTTATCATTTTGGTGATTATTCGGTGTGCTGACTTTTATACTCTTAATTAAATTAGAGAATCCATTTTAGACATATTTTCCACTCAACATTTAATAATTACATGATAAAATCCTCACTAATCCCTTAAAGCATAAAAATGTCATTAATAACCTTAAAGTCATATTTTAACTTCGATCTTTTTGTACTTTTTCAAACATTTTTCTCTCTCTCTCTTAATTAATCTAGGAAGATCAATATTAAAGTTTCCTATCCCTTTTACCAAATCAAATCCTTTTTAAACCTTAATTGTCATTAAAACCTTGGACTTATCTTTGACTATTGACATGCCTTTTTCCTAATGTTACATGCCTCTTCGCTCTCACCTAAGTATGGGAATCAGTATTCAAATATAAATACTCTCTCTTTTCTTTCCATTGCTGAATTAAATCTCATTAAAGCCTTAATTGTGCCTTTGGATTTACATGGTCTATCTTCCAGCGACTCATTACTCCTTATTAATATTTAGACTGTTTATTTTAAATTACCTTCCGTTTTGAAACAACCTCCACTATATTCAATTTTCCAACTTCCCTGAATTATTTCAAACTCCTCTAAATTTTTGGGTCCTCTCTCACTTCCTTGCACTATATAGGGATGTAAACCAATGTATTTTCTCACACACCTAGTCTTCTCTTCAACTACCTCCATTGAGTTCCTGTGAAAATATTCTAGGCGCCATGTTGCTGTGAAATCCCGGGTTGATCTTAGTTAACCTAAGAATAAAATTGCAAGTTTTATCCTCAAAAGCTAACCTAGACATCTAGCTGTTGTTGGGAACAACTATGCTTTCTGTAAATGTGTTGAATTGTGTTTTATTGCTGTCATATTTTGACACATACGTGTTAGTGATTTGGTTCTTATGGTTCAAAAGCGTAACTAATGGTCTGACATGGTAAAGGTAAAGTAATATTTTGCTATTGAATTGTGTGATGACAATTGTTATTGAATTGTTAAATTTGAGATCAGTTGGAAAAGTTTATGGTTATCATTTAGTTATAATGGAATGATATGGTTTGATATTTACCGGTTACCCACGGAGGGCCCGATCTTAAGGATGCTAGAGTGAGGTGGTGGCGTCGGTGTCTCGCGAAGAGCCCGACAACAAGCTCTAGTGAATAATTGGAGTAAGGTTAAATTATTATGGATTGAAGGCTTAGAATTGGTTGATAAAAAGCGAGTATGTGGTTTGGTTTTCAATTTTGAATAACTCGATGGTGTCTTATTTGTTATGAGAAAGTGGATGAATATCATATGCTATAAGGCCATAATTTCCCCACATTAACAGTTTGTATATGTTGTTTTCCGATGCTAGTGTTACTCAGCTTTGCTATTGTTTTTTCTTGTGTTATTTAAAACGTGTTGTTAAGAAGGTAACGGCCAAGATTGGGTGCGCGGGCAGGGGGAGTGATCACCTAACAATAGGATATCGAATTGCTTAGAAATAAGGCCTGAATCAAACTAGTGTTAGAGTTCGGTTTGTAAAAGAATTTGTAACTTGGGCGGTTGTTAAGGTCTTCGGTTTGATTATCTTAGGTTACTTTATGACAGGAATAGTTGTGATTAAAGTAATAAATGAGTCTTGACAAAGTTCTTCTAAGAATAAAGTTTGAATTGGATTAAGATGTTCCAGAACAAAATTCATTAACTTCTAGCCTTAGCGCCCTTTGGGCGTGGCGGTAACACCCATGGTTAATCTAGTCTTCCGCTGTCTTAATGTAACTCAAATTTTGGGTGTGTTATAATAGGTTTATCCAGAAAAATCCAAAAATGGTGGGCATCCAATGACCCGGATTTAATTTCAGGATTTCGCGTTATAGGGTACATATGGTAAAGAAACCACACCGCTCCAGGGCGGTTTCCACTTGCCAAATCCTGAAGCCGCCATCGTCCAATGCGGGTTCTAATTGAAATAAGCAGAAACTGCCTCAAGTCAGGATAGTTTTTGGCTGAGTTTTAAGCTGCACCACCCTAGGACAGTTTCTTTGCCTCAATTTGGCTCTTTCGCGTAATATTTGCAAAGAAAGTCACCGCAAGTAATTTTTTCAAAAACGGTATTTATGCTAAATGCTTCCTACTATTACATCATATTATTATTAATATTTTTATATGATATATTTTATTTTGTTGCAAATAAGTTTGATAATTTAAACTTTTCCAAAATAATTACTTTATTTCAATTAAAATTAATCTATTTTAATTTTTTCACTATTATAATTGCAATTAAATAATATAATACATTTAAAATATTATTTGAAGTTATCAAATGCTCTATATTTTAGTATTTGTATTTTTATAACCAAATTTGAATTCAAGCATATTTCTAAATATATAGTATATTATCATATTAGTTTAAAGTTGAGTTAACGAAGTTTTTACAATGTCACTTATGTATATAATTACTATATATTAGTTTTAAATTAGGTATAAGTTATATATACAATTTTTTTATTAAATTTATTTAAAAGAGACTATAGATCTATAACTATTTAAATCATATTATAAGTATTTTTATTTTAACTATTTATTCCATATTTAACATTGATATTAAAAATATTTATATTTATTGTTAAGAAAGATGTTTATCCCATTAAGTTTTTACTCCGGCTCTATTCTTTACTTTTTCTCGATGTTATAAGAGACATGCAGAACGGTAAATAAATTTAAACGAGTACTTGCAAAGTTGCAATAAGCAGCCGTGAAGACTGTAGATTCAAACTAATAAAGTTTTGTATTTTATTTTTAATTTATTTGAGGCTGTCAGGTTGGCTACTAGACTTTTTTTTTCAACATGTGCTTCCTTCGGTCACTTGTGCAGTGTCCGTCTTCACTTCTTTCAACTCTGTGCAGAACTAATAACATGTAGTACAATATCAAATTGGATGAAGGAGTGCTTATCAATCGAACCTAGGAGAAAGATGTTTTGGATAATTGGTCTGTTTGTGGTAACTGTTAGAATAAAGTAGAGGAAACGACACTGAAATTGATGACAACTGTTAGATTAGCGTTTGACTTATCGTTTGAATAAAGTAGAGGAGAAATTGTAGCGCCAGCACTCCAAAGATGCAAAACGCCATTTTAAAAGCTGGGGTCCACAAACAGACGTGGAGGGTAGCACGGGACTAACTACACACCCCACAGTTTTGGGCTCCTGGCTTGTGGGATGAGCAGCTTCAGGGCTAAAGTGGCGAGGAACCAAACAGGAACGGTCACACTGTACCCAATCCAGCTTTCTTCTTTGGCTAATCCCCACTATGCAGTCATGGCGTGTATACTCCTCACCCTCACATCCTCAATAGCCAACAAGGTGAAGTTTCGTAGCAACCACGACATAAAGAAGACCCTCAATTGGTGGGACTTGATGATGTTCGGTATTGGAGGAGTTACCGGTGCCGATTTATTTGTTCTCACCGGTCTAGATGCACGCAACCACGCCGGTCCTACAGTCGTGCTGTCGTATGTCGTCTCCGTTGTATCTGCTAAATCACTGAATTTGGTGTTAAGATTCCCGTTGCAGATTAGACATACATATAACTCTTCCGACATTCTGTAGGAATAAACAACATCTTAAACAGTTGGTATCCTCGTAAGTTTTCAGTTTTTTTTAATTGCTATCTACTTGTACTAAACAAAAACACATAGATATAAATGTAATATACACAGGAGCTTCAGTTGCTTACATTCGAGTGGAGACGGGAGATTTCCAGGGGCTTTTATAGTAGCCGGCAACATCCTCCTGGAGTACGTGATCGGTGGAGCAGCAGTGTCTCGGTCATGGACACCTTAGGTTCCCTTCTAAAAAAAGTGAAGTAGATTCTTCAATCTCTTATTTATTTGCACTCCTCTCACTGGTCAAAATGTAAAACGCTGATGAGGTAACTTTCTGCACCTCATAATCTAGCTTGTGAACGGGCCCTTATTTAGTCATGGCTATTGAGGATGTGAGGGTGAGGAGTATACACGCCATGATTACATAGTGGAGATTAGCCAAAGAAGGAAGCTAGATTGGGTACAGTGTGACCGTCCCCGTTTGGTTCCTCGCCACTTTAGCCCTGAAGTTGCTCATCCCACAAGCCAGGAGCCCGAAACTGTGGGATGTGTCGTTAGTCCCGTGGCTACCCTCCGCGTCCCTTTGCGACCACTTTAGCCCTGAAGCTGCTCATCCCACAAGCCAGGAGCCCAAAACTGTGGGGTGTGTCGCTAGTCCTGTGGCTACCGTCTGTGTCCGTTTACGGTTGGTGACTGTGGTCTCTCTCGCCTGAGACGTAATAGTGACGAACTAGTAGAGCGATAACAACAAGCATGAAGATGATGAGAGTAAAGATGGAGAGAGTAGGGGGCCGACATTGGTGAAGAACCCTATCACGGCGGTGGGGAGCATCATGACATAACTGGCGTTGATTGGTCTCTCACGTTCACTATAGTATGGTGGTGGTTGGAGCGGCAATGTGGGCTGCTAATGGGCTTGACCCACTGCGGTGACGAGGAGGGCGGTTGTCATCCCTTTCAGTGCACCGAGTGCAAAGAGGATTCTTGCCCAACTCATATCTACTTTCTCAAACGCGATGGTAAAGGGTGCATCTGGATCTAGGTTAGCTGTACGGTTGCATGAGGTAGAGTGTGATGACCATGAGATAGTAAATTGCGCTAGAGATGATTGTAGATCCAATTAGTCCGATTGGGATATCTTTTGATGGGTTCTTGGTTTCCTCTGCCTGGTGGAGACACCCGTCAAATCTAATGTACGCGAAGAAGAGAACAGTGGAGGCTTTGAAGAATCCCGTGAGCACCACTGGGGATGAAATCCGAGTAGTTTTTGGCGTCGGCTTTTGTGAATCCGGCGCTGATGATGAAGGCTATGATGATGAGGTGTAAGATTGAGGTGATGTAGTTGAAACGGGAGGAGTTTTTTTGTGTGTTGAGCATGGAAACCACACAGATTACAGCACAGACTCCAACGACGATGAGGTCCAATTGGCTGTAGTCTTTCACTGAGGTTGTGGGCATGGATTCCGAAGTCACTGTATTATTTGTTGAAGAGTGTGGCTAAATAAGGGTCCGTTCACAAGCTAGATTATGAGGTGAGGAAGTTACCTCATCCAGTGTTTTATATTTTGACCAATGAGAGGAGTGCAAATAAATGAGAGATTAAAAAAATCTACTACACTAAGAAGGGAACCTAAGGTGTCCATGACCGAGACACTGCTGCTCCACCGATCACGTACTCTAGGAGGATGTTGCCGGCTACTATAAAGGCCAGGAAATCTCCAAGCTTCACTCGAATGTAAGCAACTGAAGCACCTGTGTATATATTACACTGTTTAAGATGTTGTTTATTCCTACAGAATGTCGGAAGAGTTATATGTATGTATAACCTGCAACGGGAATCTTAACATCAAATTCAGTGTAATGTAGCAGATACAACGAGACGACATACGACAACACGACTGGAGGATCGGCGTGGATGCGTGCTTCTAACCGGTGAGAAACAAATAAATCAGCGCCAATAACTCCTCCAATACCGAACATCATCAAGTCCCACAATTGAGGGTCTTCTTCATGTCGTGGTTGCTACGGGACTTCACCTTGTTGAGCTCCGTGTGATCCAACGACCGGTTACGTATTCGGTCCTTCAGCCGGGCCGGAGTCTCCCTGAGGGCCCATAAGTACTTCCCCAGCTTTAACGACTTCTTGGGCAACAAATCCTATTTCTCAAAGCCTATCATCCGCACACAACACTATTTTCCACATCCCCATTATCGCTGCTCTCTCCCCTATTCCCTCCGCTGCCTCTGGTTAACTCGCCGTCGATCCAAGATCCTCGATCTGTAGTGGTTCAACTTCATTGAAAAGATGAGTCTGTCAGTACTTCTTTAATTTAGTAATGAGGAAACTACAAGGTAAAAAGGGGGGGGGGGGGGGGATTGGGGGGGGGGGGTGGAGATTGGTATGAAGATGGGGGTATAGAACGAGCATGAGAATTAAGAGAGCATGAAATAAGCAGAACCTACAGAGAGAAAAAGAGAGAGAAAAAATTCATTAGCAGTTTGAGGAAAGGGAGAGCGGAAGAGAAACATAATACAACTAAGAAAAATTCAAAGCACAAATAAGTTTTTCTCTTACTTTTGAGAAAAATAGAGCTCAATCATTCATAACTTATAACAGATGCCTCAAGGAGGGAGGTCGTCCACAAGCACGAATTGTTTTTTTCCTTTGCTTTTTTCTTTTTCATGCTAGGTCTACTGGTTTAATTATAACTGTTTGGCAAGATTCCTGTTATTTTCTTAAGGTCCGATGAAAACTCATAAGAACTCGTTCACCTGTAATGCAAGGTCCGATGAAAACTCAAGCAAAAGCCTGCGAACGGCAGAGGAGTGTTGAGGGATTACATTTGCAACTGAGTACTAACTTAAACGATGAAAATAAGTTTCCCCCAGTTTTACGGCTTAATTAACCCATCCGTTTCCAACCGATGAAATAAAAAACAGACTTAGTAAAGCATTTTTAATAATCATGAGGTTTATTAAAAAGATGGCGAGAAAACCTTTAAACGTAACAAACTTCATTAAAATTAAAACCAGTAAAACATATTGCATAATTAATACAGATACATAATAATTATTCCCAGAGTATACGTAAACTAATGAAATGGAAAGAAAAATGGAGAAGCGGGAGATTAGAAATGGAATGAACGAGAGTGATGAAGGTGAAGAGGTTCGAAGGTGAAGTGGTTCGAAGATGGACTGATGGGTGAATTGGAACTCCAGGAGGAACCACGGACGGAACCTCTGGAAGGACACTGGAGAAGGTGGAACGAGCGTTGTATTTATAGAGGAAGAAGAATCAGCAGAGGAGCAGCTCATTGATTGAGCTCGTTGATTGAAGCCTCATTGATTGCAGGGGACAGGAACAACGCGTGAGTAATTTCTGGTAGGCGCCGACTCTAAAGGATAATGGCGGAGTCAAGTTGCAGAGCGAGTCGGCGAAGAAGATAACTGGCGCGATTGATTTTTATTAACAACCGCCTCGCGTCCGCATGTATAGTAGGCGGTTGCATTCTCCTCTCTCACGTCCGCATATATAATAGGCGGTTGCATGCGCGGTACACTATCTCACGATCCGCTTATCTACTCACTCACGTCCGCCTCCATACCTCTCTTCCGTCCGCCTCATTTTTAGGCGGTTGCCTCTATCTTACTCACGTCCGCCTAATACTCATGCGGTTGCATGGGCGGACGCTTGTCTCTGTGTGTGCTTCACGCGTGACTTCCTCGTGCCTCTCTTTTAACCCTTTTAATATATGTCTTTGTTTGTCATTTTTCCTACATTTTAACACATATAATACATCAGTTAATATAACAACATAAATATAGGAAAAACCCAAGATAAGTGAGAAACATTACTAAAAATGCTGCAAATTATAAGGTGATTAAACCTTAATAAGTCTATATGTTTTGCACCTATCAAACTTCCTCACACTTGACTTTTGCTTGTCCTCAAGCAAATAAGGAATATAATTATCTCTAAGCTAATAATAAAACAAGATTCAATAAGTGTAGAAGGGAATTTAGACAAAGTGACAATTGAAAGAATAATTCTGCTCTTAGAAGTAGGTTTTTATAAACAGTGAAGAAGAACAATTTAATAAAAGCATAGAAAAACTAGACTACAGAAAACAAGTTAGATTAACCTGGGATTTCCAACCAATTTCATTCTCTAACCCGGGATGACAAGGGGTGTGAAGTAATGCCTTATTCCACAATACCTTTCAACACCACGTACTCATGTTCATAAATATAAATTGCAATTTATTATCATTTTTTTTAATGCAAAAATTGTATATACAAAACATCCAATTTTTTTTAAAATTGCATTATTTTTCTGTACCCCAGACTTTTCTGTCTATCCTTGTAACGGTGTTGGGTCTTCTATCCCAGGTCACGAGACTTAGGTAGATAGGTGTTAAAGCACCCCGAAGAACTTAATAACCGGATAGAAGAGGCCTGTTTTTGTTAGAAAAATTCATAAACAGTGGAGTACCTTGTCTCTATCCTTTTCTTTCCTTGCTTTCCACATATTTCCATAATCCCAAGCTAAACTAAATTGATTTTTACAATTAGCAGATCTATCATATTTTGAGTGAAAATAGAGTATTTTGAAGGAAAATAATTTTATACAAACTCCTTTAAATAAAACCATCTTTCAGTTGTCACTTGACATAATTTCAGACACTTCTACAATTATTTTATCTCATTTTATCAATTTTTTTAAAAATTTAGGCAGTTTAGAGTAGCAAAAAGTAGTGAGTGTGGCATATCGAACTACTGCATAATTTCAGGGAAAGGGTCTCTCCTTCCTCACACTTAAGAGGAGCAATGTCCCTCATTGTTCAGAATTAAAATCAAGAAAAATGACCTTTCAATTATGACAGACTCATAAAGGAATTAAATATAGGTTGAACATTAATAAAATAAAGGAAGAACTGAAACTCCCCTTATCGTAGATTGAGGAAGGTATCCTTCCTCACACTTAAGCTTTGGTAGGGGTGAGACGTTCCTCACACTTAAGTTCCGCAAGTGTTCAACCAAAGGTATCGAATTTCCTAGAGCAACTGAGGTTGCTCCCATAGGCGAGTTCAGCTATATGTTGGATATAGAATTTATTCTGAAAAGAAATCATATATAGCCAGCAGAACTCAAATGGCACCAAAAGAAAATAATAATATGAAAAACATAAATAATAATTCATAAAAAGAACATAAAGTAAACCAAACTGTTACCTTCCTGATATAACAAAGTTAGCACAAGGTTCAAACAGTAAGAGTCTACAAAAAGTCAGAGAAATATAAAATAAAATAAAGATAACAATAATAATAATCACTGCGGTGGTGGTGGAGGCTGTGCTGGTCCCTGGCCTGTCTGAGCGAGGAAGATTGAACAAATTGAGGGGAGGGCGATTCGCGACTTCGTTCCCTTCTCTGTACCGGTTCGAGCTTCAAAATTTGGGGAAGAACAAGTGTAATTCGAACACACGGCGTTGCTCTCTTTTTTTTTTCTGTTGGAGGGACGTCCGCTTGGACGTCCGCTCGGAACTTAGGCGGACAGGTACTCGGCACTGCGTCCGCGTGGAGATTAGGCGGACAGAGGGGCGGTATGGTCTTAGTGATGTCCGCATGGGAATGGGGCGGTTGTCCGCGCGGACACCCCCTTGTTTCGTTTTTTTTTTTTGATTTATCCTGCTTATCAACAACAAAAATAATGAAGAAATAAAATAATGGGTTAGTAATAAAAATGACAAAATTATAAGTTAGTAATTAGATAACATAAATTAATAAGTTAGTAGTTAATTTACATAAAATTAAATGTTAGAGACAATGGAAATTAAAATGTTAGAGACATGGAAATTAAATGTTAAGGACAATGGAAATTAAAATGTTAAGGACAATGGAAATTAATGTTAAGGATAATGGAAATTAAATGTTAATAATATAAGAGTTAGAAGTTAGATGTCAGAAGTCAGATGTCCGTAGTCATATGTTCCAAAGTCAGGTGTCCAATTAATATTAACAGATTATTAGATAATTAATATTAACATAATATAGTAGATAATAATTAACAATAAACAAGATATTATAGACATAATATTAATAGAAATAAGAGAATAAAATATTTATAATTAAACAGGTGAATAATCCGGGGCTTAGGAACTAGAATAATCTAGTCCCCGGCAAAGGCGCCATTTGGCAGACGTTATAGAGTGAGTGGTTAAATTGGTGTAAATTAAAAAAAAGAAATTAAAACTCAAAATATCCGTCGGGCTGCAAACAAATCCCGGTCGTAGTAGTATAGTACAATGTAAGCGACCGGATGTCGAACAGTGGGACTAATGTGCATATAATAGTACCTAAGCGTGTCACAAGAGGGGGGATTATTGACTTGTTTATGAATAAAAAGGACAGATAAATAAACTAAATTAACAGGAAAACTAAACGGGACTCTGGTTCACATTAATATAATATCTGCTTTTTCATGCTAGGTCTACTGGTTTAATTATAACTGTTTGGCAAGATTCCTGTTATTTTCTTAAGGTCCGATGAAAACTCATAAGAACTCGTTCACCTGTAATGCAAGGTCCGATGAAAACTCAAGCAAAGCCTGCGAACGGCAGAGGAGTGTTGAGGGATTACATTTGCAACTGAGTACTAACTTAAACGATGAAAATAAGTTTCCCCCCATTTTTACGGCTTAATTAACCCATCTGTTTCCAACCGATGAAATCAAAAACAGACTTAGTAAGCATTTTAATAAATTCATGAGGTTTATTAAAAAGATGGCGAGAAACCTTTAAACGTAACAAACTTCATTAAAATTAAAACCAGTAAAACATATTGCATAATTAATACAGATACATAATAATTATTCCCAGAGTATACGTAAACTAATGAAATGGAAAGAAAACAAATGGAGAAGCGGGAGATTAGAAATGGAATGAACGAGTGAGTGAAGGTGAAGTGGTTCGAAGATGGACTGATGGGTGAATTGGAACTCCAGGAGGAACCACGGACGGAACCTCTGGAAGGACACTGGAGAAGGTGGAACGAGCGTTGTATTTATAGAGGAAGAAGAATCAGCAGAGGAGCAGCTCATTGATTGAGCTCGTTGATTGAAGCCTCATTGATTGCAGGGGACAGGAACAACGCGTGAGTAATTTCTGGTAGGCGCCGACTCTAAAGGATAATGGCGGAGTCAAGTTGCAGAGCGAGTCGGCGAAGAAGATAACTGGCGCGATTGATTTTATTATTAACAACCGCCTCGCGTCCGCATGTATAGTAGGCGGTTGCATTCTCCCTCACGTCCGCATATATAATAGGCGGTTGCATGCGCGGTACACTATCTCACGATCCGCTTATCTACTCACTCACGTCCGCCTCCATACCTCTCTTCCGTCCGCCTCATTTTAGGCGGTTGCCTCTATCTTACTCACGTCCGCCTAATACTCATGCGGTTGCATGGGCGGACGCTGTCTCTGTGTGTGCTTCACGCGTGACTTCCTCGTGCCTCTCTTTTAACCCTTTTAATATATGTCTTTGTTTGTCATTTTTCCTACATTTTAACACATATAATACATCAGTTAATATAACAACATAAATATAGGAAAAACCCAAGATAAGTGAGAAACATTACTAAAAATGCTGCAAATTATAAGGTGATTAAACCTTAATAAGTCTATATGTTTTGCACCTATCAAACTTCCTCACACTTGACTTTTGCTTGTCCTCAAGCAAATAAGGAATATAATTATCTCTAAGCCATAATAATAAAACAAGATTCAATAAGTGTAGAAGGGAATTTAGACAAAGTGACAATTGAAGGAATAATTCTGCTCTTAGAAGTAGGTTTTTATAAACAGTGAAGAAGAACAATTTAATAAAAGCATAGAAAAACTAGACTACAGAAAACAAGTTAGATTAACCTGGGATTTCCAACCAATTTCATTCTCTAACCCGGGATGACAAGGGGTGTGAAGTAATGCCTTATTCCACAATACCTTCAACACCACGTACTCATGTTCATAAATATAAATTGCAATTTATTATCATTTTTTTTTGAATGCAAAAATTGTATATACAAAACATCCAATTTTTTTTAAAATTGCATTATTTTTTTGTACCCCAGACTTTTCTGTCTATCCTTGTAGCGGTGTTGGGTCTTCTATCCCAGGTCACGAGACCTTAGGTAGATAGGTGTTAAAGCACCCCGAAGAACTTAATAACCGGATAGAAGAGGCCTGTTTTTGGTTAGAAAAATTCATAAACAGTGGAGTACCTTGTCTCTATCCTTTTCTTTCCTTGACTTTCCACATATTTCCATAATCCCAAGCTAAACTAAATTGATTTTTACAATTAGCAGATCTATCATATTTTGAGTGAAAATAGAGTATTTTGAAGGAAATAATTTTATACAAACTCCTTTAAATAAAACCATCTTTCAGTTGTCACTTGACATAATTTCAGACACTTCTACAATTATTTTATCTCATTTTTATCAATTTTTTTAAAATTTAGGCAGTTTAGAGTAGCAAAAGTGAGTGTGGCATTATCGAACTACTGTCATAATTTCAGGGAAAGGTCTCTCCTTCCTCACACTTAAGAGGAGCAATGTCCTCATTGTTCAGAATTAAAATCAAGAAAATGACCTTTCAAATTATGACAGACTCATAAAGGATTAATATAGGTTGAACATTAATAAAATAAAGGAAGAACTGAAACTCCCCTTGTATCGTAGATTGAGGAAGGTATCCTTCCTCACACTTAAGCTTTGGTAGGGGTGAGACGTTCCTCACACTTAAGTTCGCGCAAGTGTTCAACCAAAGGTATCGAATTTCCTAGAGCAACTGAGGTTGCTCCCATAGGCGAGTTCAGCTATATGTTGGATATAGAATTTATTCTGAAAAGAAAATCATATATAGCCAGCAGAACTCAAATGGCACCAAAAGAAAATAATAATATGAAAAACATAATAATAATTCATAAAAAGAAACATAAAGTAAACCAAACTGTTACCTTCCTGAATATAACAAATTTAGCACAAGGTTCAAACAGTAAGAGTCTACAAAAGTCAGAGAATATAAATAAAATAAAGATAACAATAATAATAATCACTGCGGTGGTGGTGGAGGCTGTGCTGGTCCCTGGCCTGTCTGAGCGAGGAAGATTGAACAAATTGAGGGGGAGGGCGATTCGCGACTTCGTTCCCTTCTCTGTACCGGTTCGAGCTTTCAAATTTGGGGAAGAACAAGTGTAATTCGAAACACGGCGTTGCTCTTTTTTTTTTCTGTTTGGAGGGACGTCCGCTTGGACGTCCGCTCGGAACTTAGGCGGACAGGTACTCGGCACTGCGTCCGTGGAGATTAGGCGGACAGAGGGGCGGTATGGTCTTAGTGATGTCCGCATGGGAATGGGGCGGTTGTCCACGCGGGCAACCCCTTGTTTCGTTTTTTTTTGATTTTATCCCTGCTTATACAACAACAAAAATAATGAAGAAATAAAATAATGGGTTAGTAATAAAAATGACAAAAATTATAAGTTAGTAATTAGATAACATAAATTATAAGTTAGTAGTTAATTTACATAAAATTAAATGTTAGAGACAATGGAAATTAAAATGTTAGAGACAATGGAAATTAAATGTTAAGGACAATGGAAATTAAAATGTTAAGGACAATGGAAATTAAATGTTAAGGATAATGGAAATTAAATGTTAATAATAAAGAGTTAGAAGTTAGATGTCAGAAGTCAGATGTCCGTAGTCATATGTCCAAAGTCAGGTGTCCAATTAATATTAACAGATTATTAGATAATTAATATTAACATAATATAGTAGATAATTAATATTAACAATAAACAAGATATTATAGACATAATATTAATAGAAATAAGAGAATAAATATTTATAATTAAACAGGTGAATAATCCGGGGCTTAGGAACTAGAATAAATCTAGTCCCCGGCAAAGGCGCCATTTTGTAGACGTTATAGAGTGAGTGGTTAAATTGGTGTAAAATTAAAAGAAAGAAATTAAAAACTCAAAATATCCGTCGGGCTGCAAACAATCCCGGTCGTAGTAGTATAGTACAATGTAAGCGACCGGATGTCGAACAGTGGGACTAATGTGCATATAATAGTACCTAAGCGTGTCACAAGAGGGGGGATTAATTGACTTGTTTATGAATAAAAAGGACAGATAAATAAACTAAATTAACAGGAAAACTAAACGGGACTCTGGTTCACATTAATATAATATCTGCTTTTTCATGCTAGGTCTACTGGTTTAATTATAACTGTTTGGCAAGATTCCTGTTATTTTCTTAAGGTCCGATGAAAACTCATAAGAACTCGTTCACCTGTAATGCAAGGTCCGATGAAAACTCAAGCAAAAGCCTGCGAACGGCAGAGAGTGTTTGAGGGATTACATTTGCAACTGAGTACTAACTTAAACGATGAAAATAAGTTTCCCCCATTTTTACGGCTTAATTAACCCATCTGTTTCCAACCGATGAAATCAAAAACAGACTTAGTAAAGCATTTTAATAAATTCATGAGGTTTATTAAAAGATGGCGAGAAAACCTTTAAACATAACAAACTTCATTAAAATTAAAACCAGTAAAACATATTGCATAATTAATACATACATAATAATTATTCCCAGAGTATACGTAAACTAATGAAATGGAAAGAAAACAAATGGAGAAGCGGGAGATTAGAAATGGAATGAACGAGTGAGTGAAGGTGAAGTGGTTCGAAGATGGACTGATGGGTGAATTGGAACTCCAGGAGGAACCACGGACGGAACCTCTGGAAGGACACTGGAGAAGGTGGAACAAGCGTTTGTTTTATAGAGGAAGAAGAATCAGCAGAGGAGCAGCTCATTGATTGAGCTCGTTGATTGAAGCCTCATTGATTGCAGGGGACAGGAACAACGCGTGAGTAATTTCTGGTAGGCGCCGACTCTAAAGGATAATGGCGGAGTCAAGTTGCAGAGCGAGTCGGCGAAGAAGATAACTGGCGCGATTGATTTTTATTAACAACCGCCTCGCGTCCGCATGTATAGTAGGCGGTTGCATTCTCCTCTCACGTCCGCATATATAATAGGCGGTTGCATGCGCGGTACACTATCTCACGATCCGCTTATCTACTCACTCACGTCCGCCTCCATACCTCTCTTCCGTCCGCCTCATTTTTAGGCGGTTGCCTCTATCTTACTCACGTCCGCCTAATACTCATGCGGTTGCATGGGCGGACGCTTGTCTCTGTGTGTGCTTCACGCGTGACTTCCTCGTGCCTCTCTTTTAACCCTTTTAATATATGTCTTTGTTTGTCATTTTTCCTACATTTTAACACATATAATACATCAGTTAATATAACAACATAAATATAGGAAAAACCCAAGATAAGTGAGAAACATTACTAAAAATGCTGCAAATTATAAGGTGATTAAACCTTAATAAGTCTATATGTTTTGCACCTATCAAACTTCCTCACACTTGACTTTTGCTTGTCCTCAAGCAAATAAGGAATATAATTATCTCTAAGCCATAATAATAAAACAAGATTCAATAAGTGTAGAAGGGAATTTAGACAAAGTGACAATTGAAAGAATAATTCTGCTCTTAGAAGTAGGTTTTTATAAACAGTGAAGAAGAACAATTTAATAAAAGCATAGAAAAACTAGACTACAGAAAACAAGTTAGATTAACCTGGGATTTCCAACCAATTTCATTCTCTAACCCGGGATGACAAGGGGTGTGAAGTAATGCCTTATTCCACAATACCTTTCAACACCACGTACTCATGTTCATAAATATAAATTGCAATTTATTATCATTTTTTTTTGAATGAACAAAATTGTATATACAAAACATCCAATTTTTTTTAAAATTGCATTATTTTTTTGTACCCCAGACTTTTCTGTCTATCCTTGTAGCGGTGTTGGGTCTTCTATCCCAGGTCACGAGACCTTAGGTAGATAGGTGTTAAAGCACCCCGAAGAACTTATAACCGGATAGAAGAGGCCTGTTTTTGGTTAGAAAAATTCATAAACAGTGGAGTACCTTGTCTCTATCCTTTTCTTTCCTTGACTTTCCACATATTTCCACAATCCCAAGCTAAACTAAATTGATTTTTACAATTAGCAGATCTATCATATTTTGAGTGAAAATAGAGTATTTTGAAGGAAAATAATTTATACAAACTCCTTTAAATAAAACCATTTTTCAGTTGTCACTTGACATAATTTCAGACACTTCTACAATTATTTTATCATCATTTTTATCAATTTTTTTTAAAATTTAGGCAGTTTAGAGTAGCAAAAAGTGAGTGTGGCATTATCGAACTACTGTCATAATTTCATGAAAGGTCTCTCCTTCCTCACACTTGAGAGGAGCAATGTCCTCATTGTTCAGAATTAAAATCAAGAAAATGACCTTTCAAATTATGACAGACTCATAAAGATTAAATATAGGTTGAACATTAATAAAATAAAGGAAGAACTGAAACTCCCCTTGTATCGTAGATTGAGGAAGGTATCCTTCCTCACACTTAAGCTTTGGTAGGGGTGAGACGTTCCTCACCACCTTGTCGGCTTCCACCACTTGTCACCTCTCAATAGAAAGTTTCACCGTACACTGAAAGCATCCCACTACCATGTTTTACTTTCATCACTACATCACTCCACCAAACAGCAAGACTTCATCACCACGTACCACCACACATACAGCCACCTCCAACAAATAACTTGGGTATTCAAAAGCTTGTAAAAAAAAACCCCCCAATAATACTACTGGGGGCAATCTGAGTTAAGGGTCGATAATGTTTATTTCATTGGTTTAAAGCGCGTGAACAAGTCTCTGAGTGAACATTTCGCGAGAGTGCCTTGAGCGGTAAAACCATGAGTGAAAGAGCATGTCATTTTTACGTGACTCTAGAGAGATCACATTCAAAGGTAAGGTAAACGGCATAACTCCGACCGAAGGAGACACTTTGTAAATTTACGCTTAAACCTGTGAAAAGTAACAAAGAACGGATACACACACTATTAGGGATGACGAAGCCCTAGGAAACAGCACCACACAGCCAAAAGCTTGTGAACCCTGACATTAAACCCTAGGCACCCCCGCTGAGCTTTTCATATATGACCTCTTTTACAACACTATAGCTCCACAAACAAGCCCGCCAATGATGAATAACCGACCCGGTGACCAAAGGAAGCAAGGAGCCCGACTTTTGAACAACAACTTCACAAGTTCAAAGAAGCAAAGCCGCTACCAGCGTGACGAGGCGATCCGTAAATGGTCCCAAAGTGACACAGGATCCAAATGAGCTAGCATCAAAACTCTCAAAGTTCAAAGCCGGGAAACACAAGAACCCCGAAAGGAAAGAAAATCAAAGAAAGGCAAACTGAAAAGCCTTGAAGAAATCAAAAATTGGAAGAAGGAGAAAGGATGCAAGGAACAATTCAAAAATCCAGAGTTCCAAGCTCGTAAGCGAAGTCATCACGAAGTAGCCAAACGACTTCAGGACAAAGAAGGCAAGTCCGAGAGACGGCGCAAGTTGCGGCTTTGGTCACCCTTATAGCTCCACATATCCTAAACATTCCTCCATCGTCCCATTGTCTTTCATTACACCCTATAGCCATGTTATAAGCTCAAAAGACTTCCGACTTAGTAGTTGTGTATCCAATCACGTGAAAGTAACAGGTTGAACGCGTAAATCGAACAAATGTCAAATTCAATGGTTGAGATGTCTTGACCCAAAGGAGAGTACGAGCGCAAGCATCAAATACTTTGAGTGTAGATAGAAGCACCACATCAAGATAAACCCTGACCTTGTGAGAGTGAGACTTGTTTTGTGCAGTTAATCAAGAAAAATACTGGGGGCAATCGATCGTTCCGATCGATTGCCATAAAATCCTAAAAAACTCGGATTGCCTTAAGGAAAAATACTGGGGGCAATTGTTGGTCCCAACAATTGCAACAATGACACTGATTGAGTCCCTAAAATCCAAAATCCAAAGGATCAACCCCTCCTCATATCACTCAGGCCCGTCCTAAGCCCTACCTCCACATCAAATTTCTACAGGCCCGTCCTAAGCCCTACCTCCACATCAAACATCCACAGGCCCGTCCTAAGCCCTACCTCCACATCAAATTCCCTCAGGCCCGTCCTACCTTCACACTCAGACATCTGCAGGCCCCTCCTAACCCTACCTTCACAACTCAAACACCCGCAGGCCCGTCTTGAGCCCCACCGTTTCCAGGTTTGACATAAACCCTAATCCTTCTACATCTGTTTAGACCCATCATACATCTTACTCACGTTCACTTAGATTCACCTTTAGGCTCGTCATAAGACCTAGATCCAACCTTTAGGCTCGTCATAAGACCTAGATCCAACCTTTAGGCTCGTCATAAGACCTAGATCCAACCTTTAGGCCCGTCATAAGACCTAGATCCCACCTTTAGGCTCGTCATAAGACCTAGAACCATCCTTTAGGCTCGTCATAAGACCTAGTTGCATTCCCTTAGGCTCGTAGTAAGACCTAGTATTACCTTTTAGCTTACCCACTCTCATTAAACACATTGCATTCATCTCATTCATATGGGCTCGTCATAAGACCTAGCTGCATTACCCAGGCGCGTCACAAGACCTGGCGACAGAAAGTTGGCGAGGTGATGGCAATAAAATCCTCCTTTTGCGATGTCAACTTATTTTTTGGGATCAACGAATGGTGGGCAAAGGCAATAAGTCCCCAGGGTTTTACCAGGAGTCATCCCTGCACACCGGCTTGGGGGGCGATGGCAATAAGTCCACATTGGGTCCAGCCAGGAGCATTAGCACGGGTTTCGGTCCCCCTGAAGCATCCGAGCATCATCAGCATCATCGGCAATCAACATCATCGGCATTATCATCAGCATCAGCATCATTTGCATCATTAGCATTTCAGCATTCTTGCATTTTCATCACTTTAGGTAGTCAGCGCCTTAGAATAGCTTGACATCATTTTCATCACTTTAGGTAGTCAGCGCCTTAGAATAGCTTGACATCATTTTCATCACTTTAGGTAGTCAGCGCCTTAGAATAGCTCGACAGCATATCATCATTTTAGGTAGTCAACGCCTTAGAATAGCTTGACATTGTATCATCCTTATAGGTAGTCGGCACCTTAGAATAGTCTGACATTACCTCATTATTACCTCTAGGTAGTCAGCGCCTTAGAATAGCTCGACAGTGCTTTGTAGCTTAGGTAGTCAGCGCCTCCGAATTGCTAGGCATCGTTAACCGGTTTCACACACAACGTGGAGGATTCTGTGGAGTCCAAAATTTTTGGGCACCACTCAAGCATCAACCAGACTTTTCACATTCGTTACAAAGTCCAGTTGACGGGGGGCAATCTGTTATACCCAAAATTTTGACCCCCTGGTTAAGGTCTACGAGTTTGTGAGAGCCATCTCCATCAAACAGTAAGAGACTCCGGCCCGATCGGCGTGTTCCAGGGCCAGAGGAGCAGTTTGTTTCGTTGTCAGGGGCGTTTTCGTAATTTTTAAGGCTTCTGAGTTCTCCTATAGGCTTTCTCTCTCCTCCAAAGGGTGCCCAAATCAGCTCGAAATGCTTTGATATTTTAACCCATGATAGAGGATGACATTTTAAGCATAATGGCGTTGGAATTTTGATTTTTCGAATTTCCAATAATTTTTACTAGCAATTTCTGATTGAATCTGACGAGAAATTCAATTTAAAAATGCTCCAGCATTTAAAAAATTCGTTTCCACCTCAGAAAATTCATAATATCCATTCTTGACATGTGGTTAAAATTTCATAGCAAATTCCTTTGGGAAGTTACTCAGTTAAAATATCGAAAAATCTTACTTTTACTAGATTCTCTTTATCTTTAAGGAAGTCTATATGAGGGGATAGGTTTTTGGATAAAATAAGAACCTCACATGCTGAAGAACCCTAGAGAGTCAGAAAACACGGCCTCCTCTCTCTCTCTCACGTTTTCCCAACACCCGGCCACCCAAATCATACTGAAAGTCCCCCGAAATCACCATCTAAACACGTTTTCCAATCCCCAAAGCACCAATAACCATCAAAACCTCACAAAACACCTCTAAAACGTGAAGAACAGCAAGAACAACCAACAACCAGAAGCTTGGGTCGAAATCCTCTCGGGTCTGCCATCAACGGAGCACTCGACGAGTCCCGGTGTGAAGAAACGTTGTGAATCCGAAGGTAAAACAGGTAGAAACTCCACTTCCCTGATTCACCACGGTATTATCTGTCTTGCCTCAAAATTTGGGCTCAACTAACCTTCGTAGGCTTCTGTATTGCTGTTTATTTAAGCCTCTGTCAGATAACTTGTTTGCTAAGTTCGTGCTTAATTCGAATTCAAATTTGAAAACTTTCAATCACTAACGTCTTGTACATCTTTCAGGCTACACACCCATAAAATTTGAGCTCAAAACACCCTCGGGAACCTTCTGAAAACCCCTGTCCGTGGGGGTGGGTGTCCGTGACCGGACCTATGTCCGGGACCTCGGACGCGTTGTCCGAGACCACGGACACCCACGGACGGCGGCGGGATTTTAAAAATTCAAAATTTAGGTTTTTTCTAATAATGTCCGGGCCCACGGACATCCTGTCGTGGCCCCGACCTTGCAAATTTTGTTTTCCTTTAATTTCGACTTTTCTGTATATTTAGGTTAACTGGGGTCCGTGGTCTCGGACGTTTGGTCCGTGGCTACGGACGTAAGCAAAATTTGACCTAATTCTGCCTCCGAAACCCTAGTTTAGGTAGCTTTTAATTTCACTTTAATTCTCTGTCAAAAAATGTTAAAAACAAAAAAAAAACAGAAGCTCGCGCACTTAGGTTAAAACGACTCGTAATAGCCGTAAATAAACTAAGTAGAGGAAAAACGACCTAGGAAGGGTAATGAAAGTAATTTGAACCCTAATTAAGTCGAATATCAAGCCCCCGAACCCGAACTCTCCTTTCCTAATTTGATCTAGGTTAAAATTAGGTGGCGACTCATAATAGGTTCCAGTGAGCTGGCTTGGGTTTTAATAATATCGTTATATGACATAGTTATTAATCTTAGGCTATAAGTGGACCTAAAACCCAATCAGATCCCAATCAATTTATTCAACATAGGATAGGGTTTAAAATCGAGGCTCACAAATAGCTATCACGCTTCGATCAAGATGGCGCCTTTTCAAGCGTTGTACGGTAGACCATGTCGTACACCGCTCTGCTGGGATGAGTCGAGTGAGACGGTCATTATAGGACCAGAATACTTGGAACAAGTTAAGGCTGAAGTTCAGCAAATTAGGGAGAACATGAAAGCTGCTCAGGATAGGCAGAAGTCGTATGCTGATGTTCGACGACGAGACCTGGAGTTCGCAGTGGGCGACCGGGTATTTCTGCGAGTTTCAACCGATGAAGGGTGTATTTAGATTGGGGCAGAAGGGCAAACTGATCCCGAAGTTTGTTGGTCATCCTTATGAATTACGGAGCGGGTGGGCCCAGCTGTCTTACAGGTGAATTTACCTGCTGAGCTGGGTAAAGTGCATGATGTTTTTCATGTTTCACAGCTAAAAATACATGCACCACCACCCTCCCATGTGTTAGAGCCTGAGATGTTGAAGTTAGAACCGAATATGAGATCCGTGGAGATTCCTCAGAGGATCTTGGATAGTAAGATTAGGGACACTCGCCATAAGTCAGTGCGACTGGTGAAGGTTCTCTGGTCTAACAAGATGTCGAAGAGGCCACGTGGGAATTAGGATAAGATGAGATTGAAGTACCCTTCGTTATTTACTGACTAGAGCGTCTGTATAGGGTACGGGGCGTACCCCTTTTTAAGGGGGTAGTAGCTTCCTCGCTTTTGAGTTAGTAAACGAACATGTTTGTCGTTTGTTTGGTTTGTTGTAAGATGTGATTTTGTGTAGTTTTTACACTTTGTGGTAAGTTTAAGATATGTATTGTACTTGTGGAAGACCTTTGAGTCTGAGGTGTGTGAATGTGAATGTAAGATATGGTATTAAGATTAAGGAAATTGAATACCGTGAATGATTAAGTATATATATGAACTTTGGGGACAAAGTTCTTTTAAGGGGGGTAGATTGAAATACCGCAAACCTAGATATGGTGTTTAGATGATAAACTAAGATATAAGAGGGCTAAATAATGCCTTATAAATATTAAGAAACAATTTTAACCAAAGGAAACACAAGGAAACACCATAAGAGCAGTTTAGGTAAAAATGTGCTCTAAGCTTGGAGTAACTTGGTTTTAGCACCCAAATATCATTCTTAGACCTTAGTAATATCCTAATGGTCATGTTAGATCAATTATCAAAGAAAACCAAGCTCAAAAACAAGTTAAAACACAATTGTGCATTAAGGACTCTTAAAGCACATTTTTGAAAAATTGTCTTAGAAAGGGTTTTATGTGGCTAAAAGCCCATAATTACTTCTTACATAACTTGTTTACTACTTAGTATCACATTAGGAAGTCTGAATCAATGGGAAATCAAAAATTTCACAATTATGTGCACTAGTTTGTGAATAGTAACCAAATAGTGCCTAGTTTAGTCTTTAATCAATTAAGCTTAATTAAGTGGTCAAACAAGACCATGTGAAATACCCCAAACCTAGGTATGTTGTTTAAACATTAAAACATGATTTATTAAGACAAGAAAATGTCTTAGAAACATTAATAAACAATTTAAACCATAAAGAACACAATTAAATACCTTAAGGTCAATATGGGCTAAAATGTGCTCTAAGCTTGGAATAAGCTTGGGTAAGACCTAATGAACTTACCAAGACCTTATTTATATGTTAATGAACATATTAAATCAATTACCAAAGAAAACCAAGCTTGAAAACAAGTTAAAACACAAATGTGCTTTAAGAAGTCTTAAAGCACATTTTTGAAAAATTGTCTTGTAATGAGTTTTGAGTGGCTAAATGTCCATCATTACTATTAAATATATATGTGTACTATATAATATCACATTTGGGTGGCTATATCAATGGGAAATCAAAATTTCACTTCTATGTGCCTTGTTTTTATGAATAGTGATTTTTATAAGCTAGTTTGTAACATATGTTGTATTAAGTAATTAAATTGACAAACAAAGACTAAAATACCCTCATTATATTATAGGGGGCCGGTTTCTAAGCGTGGTGACTCACCACTCTCTAGTTAATATGATAAGTAAATAGAAAACTAATTAAGCTACTTTTTACTTTATAAGAATAAATATCTTCTTAAAGCAATTCTATCTTCATTCTCATTTCCCTCCTCCATTTCACACGGTTCCAAACTCCATCTCCTTCCTTCTTGCTGCTCTCTCACGGTAATACTCACCCCCCATTAAAACTCTAGCTTTGACCTCTTGTAAAATCTAGCTCACTTGTCCAAATCAAAAACAAACACCCACCAATCTCTTCCTCTCATCAAGCTCTTCATTCCTATCTTCTCAAAACTTCAAGAGCGCCATTTCGGTGCCATGGAGTTCCACCATTGAAGGAGCTTGAGCTTGTATTTCTACATATTATTACTCTCCTTTGCTTCTAGGTAAGGAATCTCAAATAAAAACTACATTTCCTTCATGTTTTTGCCTTGACCGAAAATGTACATTGATGGAGCTCTTTGTGTGACTTTGTTCTAGCTTCATTCCAACTCTTCATGGACTAGGTGGAGTCCTCTCTTGATATATATTCAAACTCTCTTCAAAGATCAAGGTAAAACAACTACATTAATGTTTTTGAAACAATGTAAAATTAGGGTTTACAATGAGATGAAGCTTATAGCTTGAATACTCATTATAATGTTTGTATATTGTTTAGAACTTGACAAGGAATCAAATACCTTACCGGTTTTATAAGGAAACAAGAAAGAAGTTGTTTGGAAAAGAGGTAAATCTACTAACCTAATGTTGTTTAATGCCTTAGGAGAATGAGCTTATAATGCTTGTTAAAACTACCTAAAGAGCAAATGGTGAATGACCTAGTAAATGTTCTCAAGGAGACTAGTAAAAGAACATATGTCTTGTTGTATGTATTTGCAGGTCAAAGGCATATATATTGTGGAAATTCAGTGTTTATGATTTAAGCACTTTAAGGGCCTAGGAGCCATGCATTTTAAGGGCCTAAGTGCCATGCAATTTAAAGTTATGCATTATATTTTGATGTAGTGAGATTTGAGTGAAGTTTTGTGTATGAGAGTGTTCTTGGTGTTCTTAGTGTTCTTGGGTGTTTAAAGGTGAAAACAACGTGCTTTGGTGTAACAAAATGCTAGGAAAACCTATGTCGAAATTTAGGAAATGCATAAGGAGTTCAAGATGTTTTAAAGGAATTTTTGATGAACTAGGAAGTGTTCTAGAGTGTAATAAGGACTTAGGCATGATCTTGAGGTTTTAGTATGTACCAAAGTCATTTTGGACTTAGGTAAAGACTTAGGCAAACTTTGGTAAAATAAGGAGAAAGTGTGAACTTGAAAAGGATTTCAAGAAATGACATAAGGAGTTGATGGTAAGAAATGATGCTTGAAAGATGATGTTGAAATGAAGAGAAAGTATTTTGGGATAGTAGTTATTTTAGGTATGAAACACCACTTGGAGACTAGGAGAAAACATTGTAAGTGTTAGGAATTTTTGAAGATATAAGTAAAGGCTTAAGGAATTAGAAAATGAGTTTTGTGAGTGTTTAAGGATGTCTTAAGGTGTGTTTGAAGTGCCCAAATGAGGTTAGGGGGTACTAGGTTATATGGGGTGAAGTTTGGAGTTGAATGTGAAAAGGAAAACAAGGGTCTGGGGCAGACCGAACTTGCGACCGAACTTGCAAGTTCGGTCGAGCCCAGTTTACCCTGCGAGAATTGGCTTCTGGAATGGACCGACCTTGGGGACCGGACTTGCAAGGTCGGTCGGGCTTGTATTTTGTGTACGGATTGAGTTACTGGAATCGACCGAACATGGGACCGGACTTGGCAAGTTCGGTCGGGCTAAATTTTCAAAGGGAAGAACTCTCGGGAATAGACCGAACATGCGACCGAACTTACAAGGTCGGTCGGAGTAGAAAATTTTGACGGAAATGTGTTCTGGAATGGACCGAACTTGGACAAGTTCGGTCGGTAAGGTCGGTCGGACCTAAACTTGTAAAAAAAAAACAGAAAAGAATGTGACTTATGTAGTTAACCCTAGGGGGTATAATGAAGGTTACCTAGGGTAAGTTAGACATTAAAACATGTCATACAACCATGTTAAACATTTAGTAAGTTGAAGTTAAATAAATAATTAACCGACGTTATTAATCATGTATAGGAGTGACCTACGGAGGAAATCAATCGAGGCAAGGACCAAGGTATGGTTTTCTTGCAGTTGTTGTCTACCGGTTTACACCGGCTTGGGTGTGTTTGCTTCTCTGTGTGTTACGACCTTATAAGATTAAGGCATGAAAAGAGTTTACGGTTGTTATATATTATGATGTTGTATTATTGTGACTCCCTTCCCTTGGTGTGTCTAACAAGACCTAAACACTTGCTTGTGTGTGACTTAACAATATATTGTGTGATCACTAACAAGTGCTAACCGGGGGAGTGAGGAGTCCGGTCATGTTCCGGCCACGCGTGTGAGGACGGGAGTCGATGTCATATCCGGTTCGGCTCTCTTGGTGTATGTATAGGTTGTATTCCAATTTGGTTTCAACCTTCCCTTAGCTTATCCAAAGCTAGTTTACTGACTCACGTCGGGCCACAGGGGCATACAAATGTTATTTCGGTGTGCTTGGGATTACTATATCCGCACACCTTGGGTTTAAGTTAACCGTTCGATATAACTGGACGGTAACGAGGTTGGTAACGAGCTTAGCATGAGATTGGCATTAATCTCTAGGCTCACTATGTTACTAACTATGGTGGAAGGTTCCTTGTGTGAACCGGTTTCATGGTGTTATGTATTGTTGTGGTGCTATGCAATTTCCCTTGCTATGCTATGGTGTATATATGTTGGATGTTTAAAATGAATGCCATGTCATTATGACAATTGGTTGCGCGTATCCCGGTAGCCGATGGGCTGCGCGTTAACCATACCAGCAAAGGTTGCTGACCCCCTCGGGGGCTCCATATTTTTACTGCAGGATGAGGATCGAGAAGCGGAGTGGCTCTAGATCCTAGGTCGTTGATGTACTTTTGGTTATTTGGTTGTTGAGCCCGGGATGCGCCTGTGCTTCCGAGGCATTACGTTTGGGTACCGTTTGTTAAACAGTAGTGGATGTTTACAGTTGGTAGTTGTGATGTAAATTAAATACTCGGTATTGTTGGTTATGTATATATGTGGATGTTAGGACCTATGCGCGGGAGTCTGATCATCAGACCGATACACTTGTATTTATTCTGCCTAGTTAACCACGTGGGTGGTTAACGGCGTTGTAACACCACAGCGTTAGTTATTGTTTGGTTGGTTATTTCCGCTGCGATTTCGGTAGTTGGTAGGGGCGTTGTAGGGGTGTTACAAAAAGTGGTATCAGAGCGAAGTATCGCTCTGATGACTAGAATGCCGAGCTAGAAATATACCGAGTTAGGAAACCTAACCATAGTTACCTAAGTGAACAGATTTGGGAAGTTAACCACTAACTAAGGTGGAATTACCTTGTTGTCGGGAAGATGCTACAACCGTTGGACCGATAAGTGTGCAAGCATAATGCTAATGAAATGTTCATATGAATTCAGATGTCAGGTAGAACGAGGTAGAGGCCGCGGGCGCGGTACTGGAGGTACGGGTGACCAGGGCGATGATACTACGGCACAGACCATGGCTGAGGCTAGAGGCAGTAGCAGCCGCCGCTAGCCCAGATGGTACCCCAGATGGTTACTGCATTACAGCAAGGGCAACAGCCCGGAGTTCAGCCACCACCACCACCGCCACGAGAGACCAATTGGGTCAAGGCTTTGGCTGATCTGAGACCGCCGTCATTCAATGGGGAGAGACCGACCCTCACAAGCTGGAGGCGTACATCTCCGAGCTGGAGACTGCCTACGAGACCTTGGCAGTCTGCTGAAGCTAAGGTCCGTCTTGCCGCTTACTTGAAGGGTTCGGCACAGAGTTGGTGGAAGTTGGTGAGAGAGGACAGGATAGCTGATCTTGAGTTTGGTTGGAGGGAGTACACGGCTCTACTGCGAGCCAAGTATTACCCTGTACATGTGCAGAGGCCAAGCGCCTCGAGCTGGATAGTCTGAGGCAGGGGGATAAGATGTCGGTTTGATGACTACTACACCGCATTCACCGGCCTTATCCACCTGTTACCAGACCTTGGGTACTCGAACCGAGTGTTGGTGAACCGGTTCTACAATGGTCTTAGCCACCGTCTCCGCTACGGGATGGGGGCCAGCTGAGTATACTACCTTGCAGGTAATTAGGATACCATGTGTGAATCAGTTTATACTGTTAGTGAATGATTAATGTGAGTTGGTGAGTTGTGTTTGCGGGGCGTGACTAACATCCTAAATTCAGGAGTGCTATCATGCCGCTGCTAAGGTTGAGTTACCGTCCGTCTGAGGGACGAGGAGAATGCGCATAAGCGCAAGGCCACGAATGAGGGCCAGAGTCAGCAAGCTTATGGGGGAGGAAAGAAAAAGAAACACTACCTCAGCCCCAGAAGAGTCAGTACCAGGGTGACAAGGGCCAAGCCCAGACCACCACAGCTGATGAGCCACTGAAGCTCACGTATGCGTATGCGGCGAACCCTCTACGCTCCTACCCGCCTAAGGGTAATTACTTAATCATGTGTATCTAGTTGAGGTGTGTATGTTGTAAGATGAGAAGTGAGTATTGATTGTGTGTTGTTATAGCAGCTACGGGGTTCTGGACCGGGAGCCACTTTTACTGTAAGTGTGTGTAACTGAGACCACCCCGGCACAAAGACTGCAAGGGGAATGACGTGAAGTGTCATTACTGCCAGAAGATGGGGCACCGGAGTTTGAGTGCTGGCAGAACCCCAATGGCAGGAACTATAAGCCAAAGGGGCATGGAAGGGTAAGACTACCGCGACCACCGAAAGCCCGAAGGCGATCATCCAGCAGTCTTCTGACAAGAAGTACACTGATTCCCAGAAGGGGAAGGGTACGGGTCCGGCAGGCCGCCATGAATGTGTGGACCGGTCTGAGGCACCAGGATCCTCTTTGAGACCAGGTTGTGCACTCGGAACGGGAGGTATACTGGTGTCTGCAATAAGGGAAAGCCGCAGAGCGGCACAATCCTCACCGGTACTTTCCAGTGAATGGCGTGGATGCATCGATCTTGTTCGACTCTGGAGCCTCACACACATTCATTTCGCTATCATTTGCGAAGAGGCTGGGGGTTAGACGGTGAAGAGATGCAGACTTCGGGTCACTCTCCCGTCAAAAGAGCGGATCAGGTGTACCGCTATTACCGAGATGCTGTTGTTCGAATCATGGATGAGGAGTTTCCGATCGACTTGATAGAGTTGACGGACTAGGTTTTGATGTGATTGTCGGGATGAACTGGTTGGAGCGGTACAAGGGTAGAATCCTATGTGCCGAGTGATAAGTGTCCAAATGAGCATGATTTATAGGTGTATTTCATATACTATATTAGCACTTTTCTTGCTCATTTCTAACTGGTTAGTTTTCCTCTAGTTTGTTTTATTTTTATCTCACAAAATTATTATTTAACATGAGGAAAACCAAGCTGGAAGTAAAGTAGACGAAGAAGAGAGAACGCATAGACGCAAACGGCTCAGAAAACGGAGTCCAAACGAAGGAATCTAGAGCCGGTAGAAGAAATAAGCCTGTACGTCGGAAAACAGGCGGACAAGAGACAAGTGCTACCGCCTAAAACAGGCGGACACTATAAGGCAACCGCCTGATAACAGGCGGACACATATAAGGCGACCGCTGAAATAGGCGGACACACTGAGAGGCAAACCGCCTATTTAGAGGCGGACGTGAGAGGCGGACACGGGGGTCGCGATAAAAAATCAGTCGCGCCAGTTTTCTTCTTCGCGTCGACCTTCGTCGTCGACTTCGCCCGTCGACCTGCAACTTTCTATCTACTCTTCGCGTTCTGTCCCTGAGCAATCAAGCTCTTCCAACTCTGTCTGCATCGTTCTTCTTTTCCCTCCTATAAAAATACCACTATGCTACTTCAAACAAAGGGAGAATCGACCCCCATACATCCATCACGACACAACTTCACCCCAAACCTCACGCCATCTCATTTCTCTCTCCGCCTTCTCCATTTTATTTATTTACAGTCCACCATATCCACCTCTAGCCCTCGTATACAAAATAGCAGAGCGAGCTGGAGTGTGATTACAGATGATTTCTATTACTCTTGTTTCTGTTTATCTATTAATATGTTAGGCTAGAATATTTATACTCGGGGAATGGTTATTATGTGTTTGTATTAATTGTGCAATATTTTTATTGGTTTTATTAAATATAGTTGTTGCGTTTTAAAGGTTATCTCGCACCTTTTAATAAATGTCATGAGTTTATTAAATTGCTTTCTAAGTCTATTTTGATCAGACCGGGTGATAAAAGAGGTTAATTAAGACGTAAAACTGGAGGAAACTGTTATGATTTAATAAGTTAGTATTCAGTTGCAAATGTAATTCCTCAAATTCTCCTCTGCCGTTTACAGGCATTTTGCTTGAACCTTGATTAGAACCTTGCATTTTCAGGTAAACGAGTTCTTTTGAGTCTATGACTTAGACCTTAAGAAAATAACAGGAACCTTGCCAAATTATTAAACCAGTAGAGATAGCTTAATTATGCAGATTATAATAACCTGACCCAGAGTTCCACTTAATTTATTTATTAACTTAGTTTATTTTATCTTTCCTTTTTATTTATTATACAAGTCAATTAATCCCCCCCTCTTGTGACACGCTTAGGTACTATAATATGTATATTAGTCCCACGGTTCGACATCCGGTCGCTTACAATTCACTATACTACCACGACCGGGATTTGTTTGCAGCCCGACGTTTATTTTGAGTTTTAATTTCTTTTCTTTTATTTTTACACCAGTTTAACCACTCACGATATAACGTCTGCAAAATGGCGCCGTTGCCGGGGACTAGTTTATTCTAGTCCCTAAGCCCCGGATTATTCACTTGTTATATTAGAATATTTTGTCTATTTTATTTTGTTTGTTGTTTATATTAATTATCTTTTTTATTTTGTTTATATTATTATTATGTTTGTTTCTAATTATTTTATTTTCTAATCTGTTCAGTAGTTTTGTTTTATATACAAAAAAACACAAAAAAAATGGAAATGGAGCAGGTGTTCGAGCAAGAGTTTTGCTATTCACAGTATTTATACTGCTCCGTATGTGGGGGAGCTCATGATTATGAGGATTGTCTCATATTCCAAGAGCAACTCTGGTTAGAAGATCAACCAGACTACCTGGAGAGACTCGCTCAACAAAATCAGCAACCGAAGAGTGAAATAATTCATGAGGTAGAACACCCCACTACGGATGTAAGTTATTCTCTTCCCTCTATAGTCACCTACCGCCAGTTTCCATCCTTCTCTATGCTCTACCCAGAAAATGAGGATATTTATATCCTCGAAAATGAAGAGAAGGAATTGCCATCACCTCCCACCAATATATCCAAACAAAACGCCACTATCACCTTCGAAGAATTAACTTTCTCTGAAGATGATATTAATCAGCGTTCTTTCTACAAGCCTCACCTACAAGAGGAGGAAGTTTACATCCTCCAATTTGAGGAAGAAAAATCATCACCACCGGGTCTTCTGTTAGAACTACGTTCCCGGGAATACCTCCTCAAACACCAGATTTTGTGGAGTATTAATTTTCTTATTTTATATGCCGAGGTAACGTTTTGTTTTGATCCAGGATAACGAAGCAGGCGTCTAGCCAAAGACGTTAAAGAAAGGCAGCTTCCCGGGAGGCAACCCGGATGTACTTTTATTTTATTTTGCTTTTATGCTCTTTTTAATTTTCAGGTTCTCTTTAAATTTTATTTTTGCTAACTTTTAACCCCGTTTATAGTATGGTTGCTTCTAGTGTCTTATGCAGGTGCACCTTCATTTTTACACTGCAACCAAGCTACGCTACTTGAGGCTGAAGCTCAAGTGTGGGGGAACTCCTTTAACAAACAAGCAAAAATAAAATCAGGGGAGTACCAGTTTCTTTAATTATGCTTTTATTTAAATAAAAACTGCAGAGGAGCGTTTATGTGCTTAAATGTTTATTTGTGATCTTTGTGTTATCTCTATTTTATCTACTTACCGAAAAGGTCTTCTGAAACCTTCCCTTGTTTTTCTGGTGAACAATGAGGACATTGTTCAATTTAAGTGTGGGGGAGTGTGCCCTTTTCGGTAACATTTTGTGCTTAAATGTTTAATCTCTCTCCTTATCATGCGTTTGTCCAATTCAAATATTATGGACCCTTTATATGTGGGTTGTTCTCTTTAAGAATAAATATTGTTATTGAATTGTGGGATAAATGGTACAATTTTAAAATTTTGATTACTTTTGAGGAGCATTTTATATGCGGTGTGACCAAATAATCTGCAAATGGTTGGATTTTATTGCTCAGGGTTTCTTTCTGTCTTCTCTCTTAGGGATTGCTAAGGGGTGCTTCTCTGTTAAAAAAAAAAGAAAGGAAAATACAAAATAATAAGGACTTGTGAGACACCATTGGTAACCAACAAAGAGAGTTGAGTGTTCTTAAATACAAAGGCGTGACGCCTACATTTTCTCATCCCTTATGCAAAAGTGAAACAAATGCATGAATCTATTTTTCCTTTTGTTTTCTCCTCAATGCCCATTCTTGAGAGAAGTTGGCCATGGTAAAAGTTCTCAGAGTCACCTAAAAAGAAACATTGAAGTACCTTAGATCATACCCCGAAACTCTTTATTTTATTTTCACCCTGAGCACACCTATGCCACCAGCAGTTAATTTTTCACACTCCTCAATAAGTTAAAAAGATCATGTTTATCCTACCCTTCATAATAATATTTGTTAGTATTGAGCATTCCCTACTTACTTGGGTACGTAGTTTTGCTTGAGGACAAGCAAAAAGATAAGTGTGGGGGTGTGATAAGTGTCCAAATGAGCATGATTTATAGGTGTATTTCATATACTATATTAGCACTTTTCTTGCTCATTTCTCCACTTCGGTTAGTTTTCCTCTAGTTTATGTTTTATTTTTATCTCACAAAATTATTGGTTTAACATGAGGAAAACCAAGCTGGAAGTAAAGTAGACGAAGAGACGAACGCATAGACGCAAACGGCTCAGAAAACGGAGTCCAAACGAAGAATCTAGAGCCGGTAGAAGAAATAAGCCTGTACGTCGTGAAAACAGGCGGACAAGAGACAAGTGCTACCGCCTAATAACAGGCGGACACATATAAGGCAACCGCCTGATAACAGGCGGACACATATAAGGCGACCGCCTGAAAACAGGCGGACAACACTGAGAGGCAACCGCCTATTTAGAGGCGGACGTGAGAGGCGGACAGGCGGTCGCGACTAAAAAATCAGTCGCGCCAGTTTTCTTCTTCGCGTCGACTTCGCTCGTCGACTTCGCCCGTCGACCTGCAACTTATCTATCTACTCTTCGCGTTCTGTCCCCTGAGCAATCAATGCTCTTCCACCTCTGTCTGCAGTCGTTCTTCTTTTTCCTCTCCTCTATAAAATACCACTGCTACTTCAAACAAAGGGAGAATCGACCACCCATACAATCCATCCACGACCCAACTTCACCACAAACCTCACGCCATCTCATTTCTCTTCTCCCGCCTTCTCCATTTTATTTATTTTACAGTCCACCATATCCACCTCTAGCCCTACGTATACAAAATAGCAGAGCGAGCTGGAGTGATTACAGATGATTTCTATTACTCTTGTTTCTGTTTATCTATTTAATATGTTAGGCTAGAATATTTATACTCGGGGAATGGTTATTATGTGTTTGTATTAATTGTGCAATATTTTTATTGGTTTTATTTAAATATAGTTTGTTGCGTTTTAAAGGTTATCTCGCACCTTTTTAATAAATGTCATGAGTTTATTAAATTGCTTTCCTAAGTCTATTTTGATCAGACCGGTGATAAATAGATAGGTTAATTAAGACGTAAAACTGGAGGAAACTTGTTATGATTTAATAAGTTAGTATTCAGTTGCAAATGTAATTCCTCAAATTCTCCTCTGCCGTTTACAGGCATTTTGCTTGAACCTTGATTAGAACCTTGCATTTTCAGGTAAACGAGTTCTTTTGAGTCTATGACTTAGACCTTAAGAAAATAACAGGAACCTTGCCAAATTATTAAACCAGTAGAGATAGCTTAATTATGCAGATTATAATAACCTGACCCAGAGTTCCACTAATTTCTCTATTAACTTAGTTTATTTTATCTTTCCTTTTTATTTATTATACAAGTCAATTAATCCCCCCTCTTGTGACACGCTTAGGTACTATATATGTATATTAGTCCCACGGTTCGACATCCGTCGCTTACAATTCACTATACTACCACGACCGGGATTTGTTTGCAGCCCGACGTTTATTTTGAGTTTTAATTTCTTTTCTTTTATTTTTACACCAGTTTAACCACTCACGATATAACGTCTGCACCGAGCATCGACTGCTTCTTCGGAGTCCATCTGGGGTTGCTGTATCATACCGCCAGAGGCCCAGGGAGCCTTCGACACAGATCATCACCGCCATGGCCATGTATGAGTTACGACGAGGAAATGATGTATACCTCTGCTATGTCCAGGACATGAGAGAGACCTGATTTAGCCCAGATGTGCCGGTAGTGTCGGAGTTTCCTGATGTATTTCCTAAGGAACTACCGGGCATGCCGCTAGCACGAGAGGTTGAGTTTGAGATTGACTTAGTTCCGGGCACCGACCCATTGCGAAAGCACCTTATCGTATGGCTCCAGCAGAGATGACAGAGCTCAAGGAGCAGCTGAGAGACCTACTCGACAAGGGCTTTATCCGCCCTAGTGTTTCACCATGGGGAGCGCCGGTCCTCTTCGTGAAGAGAAGGCCTCCGCCTCCTGTGTATTGATTATCGGGAGCTGAATGCTGTTACGGTGAAGAACCGTTACCCTTTACCACGCATCGACGATCTATTTGATCAGCTGAGGGGATCAGTATTCTCCAAGATAGACCTACGTTCCGGATACCACCAGATTGCCATCCGTGACAGTGATATCGAAAAGACAGCATTCAGAACTAGGTATGGGCATTATGAGTTCACAGTTATGCCGTTTGGCTTATCCAATGCACCAGCAAAGTTCATGGACTTAATGAACCGTTTGTTCCAAGATCAGTTGGACAAATCAGTGGTAGTCTTCATCGATGACATACTTGTGTATTCGAAATCGAGAGGTGAGCATGAAAGACCTGAGAGATGTGTTGCAAACATTGAGGAAAAATCAGCTGTATGCTAAATTTTCTAATGTGAGTTTTGGTTGAACCAAGTATCCTTTCTTGGTCATGTGATTTCTGAGGCCGGATCGCTGTTGATCCGGCAAAGATAGATGCAGTGCGCACCTGGCCTAGGCCGAAGACAGTTTACCGATATAGGAGCTTCCTCGTTCGGCCGGTTATTTAGGAGGTTTGTTAAGGACTTTCTCCAGGTCTCGAAGCCGATGACTTCCTTGATGAAAGGATGCTCCTTCGAGTGGACAGTCGACTGTGAGAGTTCTTTCCAGAGGCTCAAGGATGCTCTGACATCTGCACCCCAGTCCTACCTATACCAGACGGTCCAGATGGTTTTTGAGGTCTATTGCGACGCATCAGGCAGGGGTATGGGTTTGTGTGTTGATGCAGAACCGGGAAGGTGTCCGTGTGCTTACGCCTCCCGACAGCTTAGAAGCAATGAGATAACTACCCATACCCTTACGATTAGAATCGGGTGCCATTGTCTCGCATTAAAGATATGGCGACATCATTTGTATGGGGTAAGCGTGACAATCTATTCCGACCATAAGAGTTTGAAATACTTGTTCACTCAGAAAGAGTTGAACATGAGGCAAAGAAGGTGGGTTGAGTTCTTAAATGATTATGACATCAATTTACAGTATAAGGAGGGTAAGGCGAATGTGGTAGCTGACGCATTGAGTCGCCGAGCACACTCTCTCCATTCGCTAGTCTATCATACTAGCTTGGTTGAAGAGGTGCGGAGTGCTCAGATGACGGATCAGTATATGGTGGAGATTAGACAGAAGCTTATTGATAGCACATTTGAGGGTCAGAAGTACGACTTCAGACTCCACGATGATGACCTGATAAGGCTCAATGGCAGATTATGTATACCGAGGAGTAGCGCTGAGCTGAAGGAGCGCATATTGAGTGAATCCCATTGTTCTACGACATCGATTCACCCCGGAGCTTCAAAGATGTATAAGGGTATGAAACGTTATTTCTGGTGGGCTGGAATGAAAAAGGATGTGAATGATTATGTGTTGAGGTGTCTCACTTGTCAGAAGGTCAAGTTTGAGCACCGACGGCCTGGTGGTATGGTGCAGCCAATGCCAGTGCCTGAGTGGAAGTTCCATGACATTTCTATGGACTTCGTGGTAGGGCTTCCGCCTACAAGGGGAGGTCTGAATATGATTTGGGTGGTTGTAGACCGACTGACCAAGGTGGCTCGATTCATACCGATGAAGGACACCTGGAAAGTGGCTAAGCTTGCAGAGCTCTTCGACAAAGAGATTGTTAGACATCATGGGGTGCCAAAGACGATTGTATCCGATAGAGATACAAGGTTCTTATCGAGGTATTGGAGATCCACACGAGAAGCACTGGGTACTGAACTGAAATTGAGCACAGCGTTTCACCCACAGACAGATGGTCAGAGTGAGCGCACCATCCAGACACTTGAGGATATGTTACGTGCATGTGCACTTGACTTTCAGACCAGCTGGATTGATAAGTTACATCTGATCGAGTTTCGTTACAACAACAGTTACCATGCTTCGATCAAGATGTCTCCCTTCCAGGCATTGTACGGTAGACCATGCCGCACGCCTTTATGCTGGGATGAGTCGAGTGAGACGGTTATTATAGGACCAGAGTATCTGGAACAGGTTCGGGCAGAAGTTCGCCAGATCCGGGCTAACATGAGAGCAGCTCAGGATAGACAGAAGTCGTACGCTGATGTGCGCAGATGTGACCTGGAGTTCGCCGTAGGCGATCAGGTATTTCTTAGAGTATCCCCCATGAAGGGAGTATTTCGTTTTGGCCAGAAGGACAAGTTGAGCCCGAAATATGTGGGTCCTTATGTTGTGACGGAGCGGATCGGCCCGGTAGCTTATAGACTTGATTTACCCGCCGAGCTGGGCAAGGTACATGATGTATTTCATGTGTCCCAGTTGAAGAAGTATATGTCTCATCCGTCTCATGTGCTTCAGCCTGAAAGGCTAACCTTAGAGCCGACCATGCGATCAGTGGAGACTCCCGTACAGATTCTGGATACTAAGACTCGAGACACTCGCCATAAGTCCGTGAGACTGGTGAAGGTCCTCTGGTCTAACCAGGACGTTGAGGAGGCCACTTGGGAGCTGGAAGATAAGATGAAGGCGAAGTACCCATCATTGTTTACTTTTTAGTGTTTATATGTATAGGGTATGGGGCGTACCGCTTTTAAGGGGGGTAGAGCCGTTTCAGTTATGGTTGTGTGCGACATGTATTATATACATTGTCTAGGTTATGTTGCAGACCGTTGAGTCTGAATGGTATTATGAGGTTTGGACCTTGAGTCCGATGTGATGTAAGTATGATGGTAATGATGATAATGTTGGTAATGTTGTTTTGGGAAGCATTGTGTTATAAGATTTTCCCCGTGTTCTAATATTAAGATATGTGGGAAGTGTGAACTTTGGGGACAAAGTTCTTTTAAGGGGGGTAGATTGAAATACCCCAAACCTAGGTATGTTGTTTAAACATTAAAACATGATTATTAAGACAGAAAATGTCTTAGAAACATTAATAAACAATTTAAACCATAAAGAACACAATTAAATACCTTAAGGTCAATATGGGCTAAAATGTGCTCTAAGCTTGGAATAAGCTTGGGTAAGACCTAATGAACTTACCAAGACCTTATTTATATGTTAATGAACATATTAAATCAATTACCAAAGAAAACCAAGCTTGAAAACAAGTTAAAACACAAAATGTGCTTTAAGAAGTCTTAAAGCACATTTTTGAAAAATTGTCTTGTAAATGAGTTTTGAGTGGCTAAATGTCCATCATTACTCTTAAATATATATGTGTACTATATAATATCACATTTGGGTGGCTATATCAATGGGAAATCAAAAATTTCACTTCTATGTGCCTTGTTTTTATGAATAGTGATTTTTATAAGCTAGTTTGTAACATATGTGTATTAAGTAATTAAATTGACAAACAAAGACTAAAATACCCTCATTATATTATGGGGGCCGGTTTTCTAAGTGTGGTGACTCACCACTCTCTAGTTAATATGATAAGTAAATAAAGAAAACTAATTAAGCTATTTTTACTTTATAAGAATAAATATCTTCTTAAAGCAAATTCTATCTTCATTCTCATTTCCCTCCTCCATTTCACACGGTTCCAAACTCCATCTCCTTCCTTCTTGCTGCTCTCTCACGGTAATACTCACCACCACCATTAAAACTCTAGCTTTGACCTCTTGTAAAATCTAGCTCACTTGTCCAAATCAAAAACAAACACCACCAATCTCTTCCTCTCATCAAGCTCTTCATTCCCATCTTCTCAAAACTTCAAGAGCCCCATTTCGGTGCCATGGAGTTCCACCATTGAAGGAGCTTGAGCTTGTATTTCTACATATTATTACTCTCCTTTGCTTCTAGGTAAGGAATCTCAAATAAAAACTACATTTCCTTCATGTTTTTGCCTTGACCGAAAATGTACATTGATGGAGCTCTTTGTGTGACTTTGTTCTAGCTTCATTCCAACTCTTCATGGACTAGGTGGAGTCCTCTCTTGATATATATTCAAACTCTCTTCAAAGATCAAGGTAAAACAACTACATTAATGTTTTTGAAACAATGTAAAATTAGGGTTTACAATGAGATGAAGCTTATAGCTTGAATACTCATTATAATGTTTGTATATTGTTTAGAACTTGACAAGGAATCAAATACCTTACCGGTTTTATAAGGAAACAAGAAAGAAGTTGTTTGGAAAAGAGGTAAATCTACTAACCTAATGTTGTTTAATGCCTTAGAAGAAATGAGCTTATAATGCTTGTTAAAACTACCTAAAGAGCAAATGGTGAATGACCTAGTAAATGTTCTCAAGGAGACTAGTAAAAGAACATATGTCTTGTTGTATGTATTTGCAGGTCAAAGGCATATATATTGTGGAAATTCAGTGTTTATGATTTAAGCACTTTAAGGGCCTAGGAGCCATGCATTTTAAGGGCCTAAGTGCCATGCAATTTAAAGTTATGCATTATATTTTGATGTAGTGAGATTTGAGTGAAGTTTTGTGTATGAGAGTGTTCTTGGTGTTCTTAGTGTTCTTGGGTGTTTAAAGGTGAAAACAACGTGCTTTGGTGTAACAAAATGCTAGGAAAACCTATGTCGAAATTTAGGAAATGCATAAGGAGTTCAAGATGTTTTAAAGGAATTTTTGATGAACTAGGAAGTGTTCTAGAGTGTAATAAGGACTTAGGCATGATCTTGAGGTTTTAGTATGTACCAAAGTCATTTTGGACTTAGGTAAAGACTTAGGCAAACTTTGGTAAAATAAGGAGAAAGTGTGAACTTGAAAAAGGATTTCAAGAAATGACATAAGGAGTTGATGGTAAGAAATGATGCTTGAAAGATGATGTTGAAATGAAGAGAAAGTATTTTGGGATAGTAGTTATTTTAGGTATGAAACACCACTTGGAGACTAGGAGAAAACATTGTAAGTGTTAGGAATTTTGTGAAGATATAAGTAAAGGCTTAAGGAATTAAAAATGAGTTTTGTGAGTGTTTAAGGATGTCTTAAGGTGTGTTTGAAGTGCCCAAATGAGGTTAGGGGGTACTAGGTTATATGGGGTGAAGTTTGGAGTTGAATGTGAAAAGGAAAACAAGGGTCTGGGGGGACCGAACTTGCAAGTTCGGTCGAGCCCAGTTTACCCTGCGAGAATTGGCTTCTGGAATGGACCGACCTTGGGGACCGGACTTGCAAGGTCGGTCGGGCTTGTATTTTGTGTACGGATTGAGTTACTGGAATCGACCGACATGGGACCGGACTTGGCAAGTTCGGTCGGGCTAAATTTTCAAAGGGAAGAAACTCTCGGGAATAGACCGAACATGCGACCGAACTTACAAGGTCGGTCGGAGTAGAAAATTTTGACGGAAATGTGTTCTGGAATGGACCGAACTTGGACAAGTTCGGTCGGTAAGGTCGGTCGGACCTAAACTTGTAAAAAAAAAAACAGAAAAGAATGTGACTTATGTAGTTAACCCTAGGGGGTATAATGAAGGTTACCTAGGGTAAGTTAGACATTAAAACATGTCATACAACCATGTTAAACATTTAGTAAGTTGAAGTTAAATAAATAATTAACCGACGTTATTAATCAGTATAGGAGTGACCTACGGAGGAAATCAATCGAGGCAAGGACCAAGGTATGGTTTTCTTGCAGTCTGTTGTCTACCGGTTTACACCGGCTTGGGTGTTGTTTCTCTGTGTGTTAACCTTATAAGATTAAGGTGAAAAGAGTTTACGGTTGTTATATATTATGATGTTGTATTATTGTGACTCCCTTCCCTTGGTGTGTCTAACAAGACCTAAACACTTGCTTGTGTGTGACTTAACAATATATTGTGTGATCACTAACAAGTGCTAACCGGGGGAGTGAGGAGTCCGGTCATGTTCCGGCCACGCGTGTGAGGACGGGAGTCGATGTCATATCCGGTTCGGCTCTCTTGGTGTATGTATAGGTTGTATTCCAATTTGGTTTCAACCTTCCCTTAGCTTATCCAAAGCTAGTTTACTGACTCACGTCGGGCCACAGGGGCATACAAATGTTATTTCGGTGTGCTTGGGATTACTATATCCGACACACCTTGGGTTTAAGTTAACCGTTCGATATAACTGGACGGTAACGAGGTTGGTAACGAGCTTAGCATGAGATTGGCATTAATCTCTAGGCTCACTATGTATACTAACTATGGTGGAAGGTTCCTTGTGTGAACCGGTTTCATGGTGTTATGTATTGTTGTGGTGCTATGCAATTTCCCTTGCTATGCTATGGTGTATATATGTTGGATGTTTAAAATGAATGCCATGTCATCATGACAATTGGTTGCGCGTATCCCGGTAGCCGATGGGCTACGCGTTAACCATACCAGCAAAGGTTGCTGACCCCCTCGGGGGCTCCATATTTTTACTGCAGGATGAGGATCGAAGAAGCGGAGTGGCTCTAGATCCTAGGTCGTTGATGTACTTTTGGTTATTTGGTTGAGCCCGGGATGCGCCTGTGCTTCCGAGGCATTACGTTGGGTACCGTTGTTAAACAGTAGTGGATGTTTACGTTGGTAGTTGTGATGTAAATTAAATACTCGGTATTGTTGGTTATGTATATATGTGGTTAGGACCTATGCTCGGGAGTCTGATCATCAGACCGATACACTTGTATTATTCTGCCTAGTTAACCACGTGGGTGGTTAACGGCGCTGTAACACCACAGCGTTAGTTATTGTTTGGTTGGTTATTTCCGCTGCGATTTCGGTAGTTGGTAGGGGCGTTGTAGGGGTGTTACACCATGTCTAGCCTAAATTAATAAGGGGGCCGGTTTTCTAAGGGATGAGTCACCACATGAGTAAGTTAGTTTATAAAATAAGAAGGAAAAGTAAGTAGTTACTATTTGCTTTTAGAAACAAATATCTCTTATTTACTTACCTCTTTCCTCCTTTCTTCATTCTTCATCTTCTTCACCGATTTTTGCTGCTCCTCTCTTCTTCTTTGACGTGAAGAACAACCCCATGCTAGCTCCTGCTTTGACCATAGCTCACTCATTTTATCTCCAAAATCAAAACAAAGTATATATTCCTCTTAGTTAGCTCAAGCTCTTTCTTTCCATCTTTCCAAAACTTCAAGAGCTTCAATTTGGTGCCAAGCCAAACCGCCATTAGAGGAGGAAACACAAGCTTGGAGACTCCATTAGCTTCTCCATTCTCTTAAGGTAAATAATATGCAAGAAAAACTAGGTTCCCACCATTTCTTCTTCATTACCGAAAATTTCTACTCATGGGGCTCCATTTTTATGCCTTGTTCTAGCTTGTTTTCTATTCTCTAAGGGATAGAGGAGGTCCTTGTTGATTCATATCCAAGCCTACTTTAAGACTTCAAGGTAAAATACTCATCTTAATACCTTAAAACACATTTTGACCTAGGGTTTGCTCCTTAAGGTTAGTGCATTGTCTAGCACACATTAGAGTCATTGGATATTGATTAGAACATTGGCAAGGAGAGTTTTGTTGGTGACCGAGATTGTGCAAGGAGGAGCCTAAGTAAGAAAGTTTGAGAAGCTTGTAAAAGAACAAGGTAAATTGCTTATCTTAAGGTGTTTTATTGTTTAAGGGAATGGGATTTAGATATATGATAGCTTAGCTTAGAGTCTACATTAGGAAAGGGCTATAAAAACCTAGGAGAAACTATGATTAAATTTGAGAACTTGTGATTAAAGAGCAAATGGGAAATGAGATAGTTAGACAATTTAAAAGGTGAATTATAAGAGCATTTATATTTCAATGGGAGCCTTGTTGTGTGTATTTGCAGGTCAAGGCTAATATGTATGGAAATTCAGTGGTTAAGCTTTATGTCATTTAAGGGCCTAAGTGCCAAGCATTTTAAGTTTATGCACTATATTGTGATGTAGTGTAGTTTTGGTGTAAATTGAGTGCTAAGAATGTGTGGAAAGAATATTGGGTGTTAAAGATTGTTGAATGGTAAAACCAAGTGTTTGGGGTGTATAAATATACTAGGGAAGCCATGTCAAAATTTGTGAGAAAACAAGGAGTTTAAGGTGTGTAAATGAAGTTTGGTGACCTAGAAGGTACTAGGAATTCTTAGGGCTTAATTGAAGAAAGTGAACTAGGGTGTTCTTGAGTGTTTAAAGGACTTAGGAGTTGTCTTGAAGGAATTAGAGATTAAATGAGTGAGTTTGATACTCTAGGGTTATAGTGGGAGTGGTGATAATGCCTATGGAGAGACACTTTGGTTAGTTGAGTTTTTAGGTAAGTTTACATGTTAGTAGTGTAGGAAACTAAGTATAAGTGTTAGGAATTTTTGTAAGAATTTGAGTGAATGATCAAGGAATTAGGTATGAGATGGTGGATGAATTAGGAGGATTTTAAGATGCTAAAATGGTGTTAAAACATGCTAGGATACTCAAGGAAAGGCTGGGAAAAGATTGGGCAAGATTTAAGGTTCAAAAGAAGTCAAAAATTGCATTTCTGTACATGTTTAGCCTTGGTCCGGGTTTGTAACCAAGTACATAAACCCGGACCACATCAAAAACTATCCAGAGACTTATACCGTGACATGGTCCGGGTTTGCATCTAAGTACACAAACCCGGACCAGTCACAAAACTGTCCAGAGACTTATGCGATGTATTGGTCCGGGTTTACATCCTCGGACACAAACCCGGACCAATCAAAAATAGCTACAGAATGTTGAAAAATGGGGTTTTAAGGTTGGGACTTGTTTGGTAATGATACTATTAAATTGTTAGGACATAATTAATGACATATAAAGGTCATTAGGGGATTAAACAAGCTTAAGAAATAGTGGGAAGTAAGTGGCTTTTGAGGTTAAGGTTAAACTATAAGGACTTAGTGATTTTTAGTGGGTAAACACTAGTGGTTAAGCAAGTTAAGTAAGTTGGAATGAGTTAAGTAACTAATAACCTAAAATTGAATGAATGTTTTAGGACTTGTGAATTGGGACCCGGAAGAAGAGTAAACAAACAACCACCGACGGTGAACGGTACAGTCTTTCTTGTGACCTGCTTGCTAACGAGGTGTCCCTCGGCTTGTGTGCTATCTGTTTATTTGCTATGACTAAGACAAGATAAAGCATGCAACCGGTCTTTATTGCTCTCGTTGTGTGTGTGTTGTCTTTACACTAACCCACAAGACTTGAGTTTAGCTACTAACTAAGCTTAGTACCTACTGAATTAAGGAGAGGAATTATATATTGGCGACAGTTGGTTAATACCCGTTAAGGTTTAACTAACCCATGGTTTGTAAGATTTTCACTGACTGGAACTTAAGGGGGGAGTGAGGAATCCGGGACTGACTCCGGTCATGCATGCTAAGGAAAAAGGGGGTCGGTATCTGAATCAGATCCGACTTCCGACTTGTCTTCGGACTTGTTGCCTAGGGTCGAAAGTCGGCTCAGCTACATTGGATTTCCAGTCCAAGGTAGGAGGCAATAAGATGGTGCGGTAGGATCACCTAAATCCTAAATTATAAGATAAGTTGTTTATTCAACCAATGGAGTTAATAGCTCATTGGCTAGGGTTGCTTTTGACCCGACAAAATAAACATTGAGATGAGATACGACCATTTCTATTTAAAGAACGGTTTGTATTCTAAGATTAAGATATGGTTAAGACTGAGGTAAGTTAAGATGGACTATGGTTGAGGGGATTCGGAACTTAAGGAGTTTGTTTACTAACTCGCTCATTAAGAGAACGCTTTAAGTCGTTCATTTGTGTGTGAACTATGAATGTTCATTTGTGGATTGTTGTTTTATTGCACTTCATATTATGATTGTGATTCTAATCAACTTCCATGCTATCGACAATTAGTCGTCGTAGTCCCGTTAGCTTGGGGGCCATGAGAGGGTCGTACCAGCATTCTTGCTGACCCCCTTTGGGGACTGTTTTTACTTTTGCAGGTAAGCGACCCATGAAGCCTCACCATGAGAGTAGGAGCGGGTAGACTTAGGTGGGTCTTTTATTTTGAGTACGGGTTGCGCGTGTGCTCCCGTCTGTTGATACTAAAACTGTTAGTAGTTATGTTGTTAACAGAGATACTAAGAACTCGGTTGGTGAACGTTTTGCATAGTTGGTATAATCCTTTTTGGTAAGCGTTGTAAGTAAGTAAGTTCGGTATATTCTAATGATCAGACCGTGGCAAGGTCCCGGTGTTAGATTATTCTGCTGCGATGTTTACGATTAAGCTGTTAAGTTTGCGATAACCATGATTGGCTTAGGACGGGGTGTTACATCAAGTGATTCTATTAGCATTCAGGTGTTGTGGTATGTAAACTTATACTCCCGTACTTAACCCCGTTATCTTGTTATTCCTTAGTTTGTTCATGTGTTCTTAAACTCACAACTTTCTCATTCACTTCTAAACTTTGTTTATACTTCTTAGGACCTTTAAAGGTCACCAAACAACTCCTAAACATCACCTAAAACCAATACCATTCAATCCCCCATGTTTAGAAGGCTTTAAAACACTTTCTGTTGAGTTTTTACAGTGGTCCGGGTTTGTGTCCGGGGTTACAAACCCGGACCAAACACTGGAATCAGTTTCTGTCGCATTTTTCATGTGGTCCGGGTTTGTGTCTGGGGTTACAAACCCGGACCACCCCCTGGGATGACTTTCTGTGCGTTTTTGATGTGGTCCGGGTTTGTGTACCGATTTGCAAACCCGGACCACCCCTGGAACTGTCAAAATTTACAGTTTTTGATCAGTTTTCAACCCCTAATTCACCTCTAATCATTCCCTAATCTTTCCACATGTTTCCTACATGTTTAAACACCCTAAAACATGCTCTAAACCTCTTCAAATCGTTGGTTTAATCCTTACTCAAATCCTAGCTCAATTTCCACCCATTTCCATCCTCCTGTTACAGTTTTTGCACACTTGTGCATTTTCTAGTTCCTTTTGATAGTTCTTACCTCCTACCATACTTACGAATTCACTCAATGACCATACCAATTCATTCCTATATATATACCATTCTAAAACCCAAGTCCAATTCTCATTTTCACCATTATGACACTAACTCTTTTTCTTGAAATTCCAAGTTACCAAGCATCATTATGCTACAGATTTTACACTCTTTTATATCCATTCTCCATCTTCCATTACAAGGCTACCGCTCAACTCTAAACAACACTACAAACACCTAGGTTCTCCAATTCACTAAGCCACCTTAAAACACTTGTTTTTCTACCAAAATTTTGCCATAACCACCCCATAAACCTTACATGTCCAAACTCATCTTTTTCACCATTTTCAATCGTAAACTAGCCACACCCTTAAAGGGTCCTACCAGCACACCATATCAATCCAAAATTCACCAATCAACAACATAGCTCCAAAATCTCAATAAACCACAATATAAACACAAACTCAATTCACTTGGCTTCAAAGCCCTTAATTCACAATTAAATTCACACATCCCCTCAAAATCAACTAGACACATCATTTTTCATACTTTGGGTTCATTATTCAATTTATCACATCCCAAATCCTTAAATACATATAATTAGCATTAAGGTGGGTTTTCTTACCTTGAATTCTCATGAGTAATGGTTTGCTCCCTTCCTTCTCTTCTCTCCATTTCGGTCAAATTGGGCAATGGGGTTGTCAAACCCCAACCCAATATTCAAGGAACACAAAAAGTCATAGTTAAAATCCTAAACCCTTGGAACAACAGCAATTCAATGAAATGCTTAAGACACAAAATCTAGGGTTTTTACCTTTGGAGTTTTAGGAGGGTTTTTAACCCTTAAATCAAGAGAATGGTTCCACCACCATTGAAGGGTTGAAATAATGCTCCAAAATAAGAAGAAAACAAGGTGTTACAAAGGGCAAAAATCGGTCAAGAGAGAAAGGTGAAGAAAATGAATTTTTCTTTGGAACTTTTTACCTTAGAAGAAAGAGGAGACTCCAAGCTTCAAGGATATGTTGTTTTCTCTTCAAATGGGATATACCCATGGAGATGAAGTTCGTCATTTTTGAATTTTGAAAAGAGGGAATGGAAGATCTTGGTGAGGGGAGTTCAAATATGCAATTATTTTTGGATTTGGAGCTTAAATGAATCTTGTACAAGGAAGAGAATGGAGAGTTGGGAGAGGGGCTGCAAATCTCCATTGAAGGGGTGAGGAGGAAGAAGAAGATCGACAGAGAGAGGAGGAAGGGAGGAGGCAGTACGTGGGAAAAAAAGAAATGAGGGGAGAGAGAGAAAAAAAGTTACTTTATGCAACTTTTTCCTTTTTCTTTTATTTCTTTCTTTTCTTTCTTTTCTTTACTAGCTAGGTGAGTATGAGTGAGCTGATTTTTATTTTAAAACCGGTCCCACTTATACATATGAGCTGGAACATTTTTTCGTCTTTTTCAGAAAACGCTCGTTATTTTACCCGGTTTAGCACTATTCACTAACCGGGCCCGTTTTCCGGAATTTTCTCGTTTCTTTAATTTTAATGGCTCTTAAGCTTCCATTAATGCTTAATTATATTTATTTAAGGAACTATAATTTTTACGGGTTCATTTGACCACTCAAAGTCACGTTTTCGGGTTTTCTCGAAAAACGTGCGCCAAAGCTTTATTAGCATTTTTAATTCGTTTTATGGATCCGCTTTCTTCGAGAATTGTTCCCATACATTATTTAGGCCTTATTAAGCCTTTAAAATCCATCCAATACCCTTTTTATGGTTGTATTTCTCCTAGGGTCACTTAACGCCCAATTTAGTGTTTTTCGCTTTTTAAGCGTTTTCTTGTTTCTTTTGGATTTATTATTTTTACCAAAATTCAATAGGCACTAATAGGCCCTCAATATCGAATTAGAGTAATTTAATCACCCTAATTAAGTTCGGGGTATTTCACATACCCTAAAAAATACGAGCCAAATTGTTATAACCCAAAGTTCGTTACAATTTTATTTCGTGTAACGTTGCCTTATGTTGAGTTATTTCAATATTTAGGACATGGAAGTCCTTATTAAGGAAGTTGGGGGCGAGCAGGTCTTTTCCCCATCCGTTCTATTTTCTGGTGAGTTAATCTCATATTAATTCCCTTAACCTATTTTATTTCCATATCCTCTTAATTACTCCTTTCTGATCACGATCACACGACTCGCCAGTACGCTCCTCTCTTCATTCTTCTCTCTCTCTTCTTTCTACGCCGTTCCTGTTCTCAATCAGTCAAGACTCCTGTGACGTTGTTTTGCCATCCAAGTTCTTCTGTGGATTTCTCCGCCGTTGCGAATTGCTGGTTCCTTCGAGGTAGGGTTGTCAGATTATTCTGTTTGTTAATTCTTCGTTCCTGAGTTCACCTCGTTCTGATTTCTTCTGCAATCTGATTGCATTCAGCGGTGGTTCTTGCGTTTCCATCAATCCTTTCTGTTGTGTTCGGCATCCTCTGCGACTGCGTGGTCAGAATTCGGGTAAGGGTTACGTTTTTGTTCTGCGTTTCAGTCTGTTGCGTTTCAGTCTTGGGGTTTAAGGGTTACGTTTCTGAATTGGCATTGTTCTGTGATCGTGGTTGTTCAGTGTTCGGGGCTGCATTGTTGGTCTGCGTTGCTGGAACTGGGTTGGCTTGGTCTCTACATCAGATTTGGGTTTCGTCTTTGCTGTAATCGAGGTAGGTGGCTTATGGATTCGGCTAGTGTGTTCGGCCTTGGGGAGTTTCGTTCTGGTTCTAAATTCTGAATGCGTTCTGTCTTTGGATTGTGAATTGTGTTTGAACTGTCTGTTTAACCGTTTTAATGCTTACAAACCCCCAAGGTTGTTTTCTGCAAACTAATCATGTTTTGACATTGTTTTGGTGCTGCGTTCTGTGTGAAATCACCTATGTCTTTCTGAGTTTTTGGTGTGTCCGAACGTCTGTCCGAGCTTGGACGTTCGGACATACCCTGTCGTGCTTTAAATTTCTGAAGTTTTCGCTGTGTCTGAACTTCCGTCCGAGCTTTGAAGTTCGGACACAGCCTTCTGCGTTCTCTGATTCTGATTTTGCTTCGACTTGTGTCCGAACATTGATGTCCGGACACAAGCTCGGACCTACGCGTGTTTGTCTTCCGAAAAGCGTCCGAACATCAGTCCGAACATTGATGTTCGGACACCTCTGTCTCTACTACTGTTTTAATGTTCGACCTGTGTCCGAACTTCGTAGTTCGGACACATGTTCGGACATCTGTCTGATTTCGACTTCTGAGTCTCGACTCGTGTCCGAACATTGATGTCCGGACACAAGTTCGGACATGCTACTGTTTTGACCTTAACTTGCTCGTTTGAGCTCCGTTTTGACTTCCGTCTGCGGGGTTGGATTCCCCTTCTGATTTCCAAGCTATCTTATGTGCTTCTGGTGCCTTTGGTGCACACATGCTTAATGGTTTTAAGCTTCTGCTTTGGGACCTAGTTATCTCTGTGTCTGAACCTTTGGATGGCTGGTCTCGCTGTCTCGTAGCGCGCTATGTAGGATCCTTCTGTTCACGGGTGATGTTCCCCGTTCTGTTCACGGGTGTTTTTCACCTGTTCTGTTTACGAGTGAGGTTTCCTCGTTCTGTTCACGAGCTAGTTGCTTGTTCTGTCTGTATGCTGTGATCAACTAGTGTCCCGCTCTGTTTTCTGCTTCTGTCTGTTTCTGACTCTGTTTAGTCCTCTATTGTATGGACTTCTGTTCTGCTTTCTGACATGCTTATGGATTCCTTTGACTCCTTCTGATTTGTTAACATTCTATAAAAGTTTTGAGCATGCTGGTTGATGAAGTTTGTCATCTACTGGGCATAGTTGTGTGCTCATTCCCCTACTTTATCTAACATTGCAGATTGATCAGCGAGGATCACTCTGCTCAGCTCTGGAGTTTAGTTTGTTTTGTTATTCCGTTCTCAGAGACTTTGTATTTGAATTTGAGCCTTTGGGCCTCTTCAGTTAGCTCTTGCTTTTGATATTCGTTTTGGTGGGTTCTGTAATAACTTTGAGATGTTACGACATCATTTTGGTTTATACTTTATTCAAGTATTCGTTTGGGCCTTATTTGATTATTGTTAAGTTGTTTATTAGAGCCTTGCGTTATTATGTAATAATACGCGGCGTGTAATACTCCTAACTCCTAGGCCAGTGTTTGGGGGTGTTACATTTAGTGGTATCAGAGCTCTGGGTTCTAATCTGCTGGGATTTTAAGTTAGCCAGTCAGTCAGAAACGTCAGTGTTAGTGTTTGAGTCTAACTGCCTGTTTGGACTTTCAGAATGCCGCCAAGAAGAGCAACGAACCCTCCAGGAAATGTGGATGATGCTGTTCAGCAGTTCATGACGCAGCTCATGCAGACCATGGCTACAGGAGGAGGACCAGTTGGAGGGCCAGGCCCAGCTGGGGCTGATGCTGGAGGCCGGAATGTGAAGGCGCTTCAGGAGTTCATGAAGCTGAAGCCGCCGTCGTTCGATGGGGCAGGAGACCCCCAGGAGGCCAGTCATTGGTTGACTGAGGTCGAGGATTTGCTGCGTGTGATGGGCTCTGAGGAGGAGCAGAAGGTGGACTTCGCCACCTTTCTTTTCAAGGCCGAAGCCAAGGAGTGGTGGAGGTCAGTGATGGGCAGATTCCCACAGCCTTGGACATGGGAGCAGTTTACTGAGGAGTTCAATAAGCAGTTCTACCCCGACGTGTATAAGGACCAGCACATTCTAGAGTATAACCGACTACGCCAGGGTCGGGATATGAGTGTGGAGGAGTACGTCAGGAAGTTCATCAGCCTGTCGAAGTTTGCACCTGAGCCGGATGAGCATAGGAAAGCCAGGAAGTTTGAGAGCGGTCTGAGGCCAGACATTCGCTCTGCTGTGACGCCGCTGCGTCACAAGACCTTCAGGGACGTTGCTGATGTCGCCCTGTTGGTAGAGGCTGATCTGAGGGGCCGCCAGTCTGGCGGGAAGGACCAGAAGAGGAAGCAGAGGTCCGACGAGAGTGATAGGAGGGATCAGCCTGCTTCTCAGAAGAAGCAGTCGACTGGAGACCGCTCTGGGGACCGTTCGAGAGATAGAGGTGGTTCGTCTTCGACAGCTCCCGCTCCGAAGTGCCGAGTCTGCGGCAAGTTTCACAGAGGTCAGGACTGTTATAGGAAGTCAGGAGCCTGCTTCAAGTGCGGCTCCTTGGACCACAGGATTGCTGATTGCCCTCAGGCCGAGAGGAGCAGGGGTAGCTCTGGAGGTAGAGCTGGTGAGTCTACTTCTGGGTCCAGAGATCGAGACCGGGCGGAGCAAAAGAAGCCCCAGGGCCAGGCCAGAGTGTACGCGATGGCTGGAGAGAGAGACTGATCGACTGACAGAGTTGTCACAGGTATTCTCCAGCTGTCTTCTCGTTCTGTTTTCTGCTTGTTTGACTCTGGAGCCACCCACTCTTTTATTTCTGCTGAGTTAGTGGGTGAGCTCGGTTTGCCTGTTGTGCCTCTGGGTGTTGAGCTGTGTGTGCATAGTCCATTAGTTAGAGACTCTTCTATGCTTTTGAACTCTGTTTGTAAGATAGTCCTGTGTTAGTCAGAGATAGGACTCTGTTTGCTAACCTCATCCCGATGGAGATGACTACTTTTGATGTGATTTTGGGCATGGATTGGCTTGCTGCGCACCATGCCCACATTGATTGTGCTGCTTCGAGAGTGACCTTTGAGGAGCCTGGTCAGCCCCGCCTAGTTGTAGCAGGGAATGGACTCCCGTGCTCGCCGCCAGTCATATCAGCTATGCAGGCGTTTCGTTTCCTGAGGAAAGGATGTCAAGGATATCTGTGCTACATCCCTGAGGTTCGCAAGGATGCGAAGTTGGAGGACATTCCAGTGGTCAGAGACTTCCCAGATGTGTTCCATGATGATGTACCTGGGCTTCCCCCTGTCAGAGAGGTGGAGTTCTCGATCGAGCTCGCACCTGAGACTCAGCCGATTTCTAAGGCCCCATACCGGATGGCGCCTGCTGAGCTCAAGGAGTTGAAGGTCCAGTTGCAGGAGCTGCTGGATAAGGGCTTCATCCGCCCTAGTGTGTCACCTTGGGGAGCCCCAGTGTTATTTGTTAAGAAGAAGGACGGTAGCATGCGTTTGTGCATTGACTACAGGGAGCTCAACAAGGTTACCATTAAGAATAGGTATCCTCTCCCTCGCATTGATGATTTGTTCGACCAGTTAGCAGGAGCTAAGGTGTTTTCGAAGATCGATCTGAGGTCCAGTTATCATCAGTTGAGGATTAAGGCAGACGATGTGCCTAAGTCCGCCTTCAGGACTCGTTATGGACACTACGAGTTCCTAGTGATGCCATTCGGTCTGACGAATGCGCCTTCTGTATTTATGGACATGATGAACCGGGTGTTCAAGCCGTTTTTGGACCAGTTCGTTGTGGTGTTTATTGACACATCTTGGTGTATTCCAAGAGTGCTGAGGAGCACGAGGAGCATTTGAGGACTGTTCTCCAGACTCTGAGGGAGAAGGAGCTGTATGCGAAGTTGAAGAAGTGTGAGTTCTGGTTGGATCAGGTGGTATTCTTGGGACACGTTGTCTCCAAGGATGGTATCTCCGTAGATCCGGAGAAGATTAGAGCTATTACTGAGTGGGCCAGGCCTACTAATGTTGGAGAGATTCGTAGCTTCCTTGGATTAGCGGGCTACTATCGTAAGTTTGTGGAGGGCTTCTCCAAGCTAGTGATCCCTTTGACTCGCCTACTGCAGAAGGATGTGAAGTTCGAGTGGAGTGAGGCATGTGAGTTGTGTTTTCAGGAGCTGCAGAGGAGGTTGACGTCTGCGCCGATTCTGACCCTTCCAGAGGGTAATGAGGGTCTGGAGGTTTTCTGTGATGCGTCCCATAAGGGATTTGGGTGTGTGCTGATGCAGCATGGGAAGGTAGTAGCATATGGCTCTCGTCAGTTGAAGCCATATGAGAAGAACTATCCGACCCACGACCTGGAGTTAGCGGCTGTTGTGTTTGCCTTGAAGATTTGGAGGCATTACCTCTATGGAGCCGTGCAAGGTGTATACGGACCATAAGAGCCTCAAGTATCTGTTCACTCAGAAGGAGTTGAACTTGAGGCAGAGGAGGTGGCTGGAGTTGCTGCACGATTATGATCTGGAGATTCTCTACCATCCGGGTAGGGCGAATGTGGTTGCTGATGCACTCAGTAGGAGGGGTCCGTCTGGAGCCGTTTGTGCTATGTCTGGTATGCAGAGGTCTGCTCTTGAGTTGCAGCGTATGGGTATCTGGGTCGTCCGTCCAGAGAGGTCCAGGATGTTAGCAGCGTTGCAGGTTCAGCCTACCTTGATCGACCAGATCAAGGCCAGTCAGGAGCACGATGTCAGTTTGTGTAAGATCAGAGAGAGTGTTGCTGCTGGTCAGGAGTCTGAGTTCCGGGTTTCAGAGGATGGCTGCCTGAGGTTCAGAGACCGTGTTTGTGTGCCTGCAGACGACGCCTTGAGGCGGGAGATTATGCAGGAGGCTCATGGAGCCCCGTACTCGGTACACCCAGGAGGTGTGAAGATGTACCGGGACCTACGTGAGACATTCTGGTGGAGCAACATGAAGAGGGATATTTCAGACTTTGTATCCAGATGTCGGACCTGTCAGCAGGTCAAAGCCGAGCATCAGAGGCCAGCTGGTTTGCTTCAGCCTCTTCCCGTTCCGGAGTGGAAGTGGGAGAGCGTCGGTATGGACTTCGTTATGGGACTGCCTAAGACTCCGAGGGGTTTTGATGCGTTTGGGTCATTGTGGACCGGCTCACGAAGAGCGCTCACTTCTGCCTGTCAGAAGACTTCAGTTTGCACCGCTTGGCTCAGTTATATATGGATGAGATAGTGCGTCTGCACGGAGTTCCAGCTTCGATTGTGTCTGTCAGAGATCCGCGTTTCGTGTCCAGATTCTGGCAGAGTTTGCACCAGGCTATGGGGACGAGTTGTCTTTCAGTTCAGCTTATCATCCTCAGTCAGATGGTCAGACAGAGAGGACGAATCAGGTCCTTGAGGACATGCTCAGAGCATGTGTGTTGGACTTCGGGGGCAGCTGGGATCAGCACGTTGCTTTGATAGAGTTTGCATATAATAATAGCTTCCAGACCAGTATCGGGATGGCACCGTTTGAGGCCTTGTATGGCAGGAGATGCAGGTCACCCATCTGTTGGGACGATCTGAAGGAGAGAGCCGTGATTGGTCCAGACTTAGTTCAGGATGCTGTGGGCAAGATTCAGTCTATCAGAGAGCGCTTGCTTGTGGCTCAGAGTCGTCAGAAGAGTTACGCCGATCAGAGGAGACGACCTCTAGAGTTTGAGGTGGGCGGCCACGTGTATCTGAAGGTTTCTCCAGTTCGTGGAGTCGTCCGGTTTGGGAAGAGAGGCAAGCTTAGCCCTCGCTTTGTGGGTCCTTTTGAGATCCTGGAGAGGATCGGACCGGTTGCCTATCGTTTAGCTTTGCCACCGTCGTTGGCTGGAGTCCACAGTGTCTTTCATGTGTCTATGCTGAGGAAGTATATTCCGGACCCATCTCATGTGATTGACTTCAGTCCGCTTCAGTTGAGGGAGGACTTCACGTTCGAGGCAGTTCCTTCGAGGATTTTAGCGCGGGATGTCCGCAAGCTCAGGAGTAAGACCATGCCCTTGGTGAAGGTGCAGTGGTCGGGTCAGTCAGAGGAGGAGGCGACCTGGGAGGTCGAAAGCGAAGTGCGCTCCAAGTTCCCCGCCCTTTTCGAGCAGTAGGTATGTTTTAATTTCGAGGACGAAATTCTTTTAAGGGGGAGGTGATGTTATAACCCAAAGTTCGTTACAATTTTATTTCGTGTAACGTTGCCTTATGTTGAGTTATTTCAATATTTAGGACATGGAAGTCCTTATTAAGGAAGTTGGGGGCGAGCAGGTCTTTTCCCCATCCGTTCTATTTTCTGGTGAGTTAATCTCATATTAATTCCCTTAACCTATTTTATTTCCATATCCTCTTAATTACTCCTTTCTGATCACGATCACACGACTCGCCAGTACGCTCCTCTCTTCATTCTTCTCTCTCTCTTCTTTCTGCGCCGTTCCTGTTCTCAATCAGTCAAGACTCCTGTGACGTTGTTTTGCCATCCAAGTTCTTCTGTGGATTACTCCGCCGTTGCGAATTGCTGGTTCCTTCGAGGTAGGGTTGTCAGATTATTCTGTTTGTTAATTCTTCGTTCCTGAGTTCACCTCGTTCTGATTTCTTCTGCAATCTGATTGCATTCAGCGGTGGTTCTTGCGTTTCCATCAATCCTTTCTGTTGTGTTCGGCATCCTCTGCGACTGCGTGGTCAGAATTCGGGTAAGGGTTGCGTTTTTGTTCTGCGTTTCAGTCTGCGTTTCAGTCTTGGGGTTTAAGGGTTACGTTTCTGAATTGGCATTGTTCTGTGATCGTGGTTGTTCAGTGTTCGGGGCTGCATTGTTGGTCTGCGTTGCTGGAACTGGGTTGGCTTGGTCTCTACATCAGATTTGGGTTTCGTCTTTGTTGTACGAGGTAGGTTGCTTATGGATTCGGCTATGTGTTGTGTTTGGGGGACAGGCCTTGTGGATTTTCGTTCTGGTTCTAAATTCTGATGCGTTCTATCTTTGGATTGTGAATTGTGTTTGTGACTGTCTGTTTAAACACCGTTTTAATGCTTACAAAACCCCCAAGTTTGTTTTCCATCCCTCCTGCAAACTATCATGTTTTGACATTGTTTGGTGCTGCTGCGTTTCTGTGTGAAATCGCCTATGTCTTTCTGAGTTTTCGTGTGTCCGAACGTCTGTCCGAGCTTGGACGTTCGGACATACCCTGTCGCGCTTTAAATTTCCTGAAGTTTTCGCTGTGTCCGAACTTCCGTCCGAGCTTTGAAGTTCGGACACAGCCTCTTCTTCTCTGATTTTGGCTTCGACTTGTGTCCGAACATTGATGTCCGGACACAAGCGCGCACTACGCGTGTTTGTCTTCCCAAAAGCGTCCGAACATCAGTTCCGAACCCTTGATGTTCGGACACCTCTGTCTCTACTACGTTTTAATGTTCGACCTGTGTCTGAACTTCGTAGTCGGACACATGTTCGGACATCTCTGATTCGACTTCTAGTCTCGACTCGTGTCCGAACATTGATGTCCGGAACACGTTCGGACAATGCTACTGTTTTTGACCTTAACTTGCTCTTTAAGCTCCGTTTTGACTTCCGTCTGCGGGTTGGATTCCCCCTTCTGATTTCCAAGCTGTCTTATGTCCTTCTGTGCCTTTGGCACACATGCTTAATGGTTTTTAAGCTCTGTTTTTGGGACCTAGTTATCTCTGTGTCTGAACCTTTGGATGGCTGGTCTCACTGTCTCGTAGCGCTATGAATAGGATCCTTCTGTTCACGGGTGATTTCCCCCGTTCTGTTCACGGGTGTTTTTCACCTGTTCTTTTACGAAGTGAGGTTTCCCTGTCTGTTCACGAGCTAGTTGCTTGTTCTGTCTGTATGTTGTGATCACTATTGCCCCGCTCTGTTTTTTCTGCTTCTGTCTGTTTCTGACTCTGTTTAGTCCTCTATTGTATGGACTTCTGTTTCGTTTTCTGACATGCTTATGGATTCCTTTGACTCCTTCTGATTTGTTAACTTCTTAAAAGTTTTGAGCATGCTGGTTGAATGAAGTTTGTCATCTACCTGGGCATAGTTGTGTGCTCATTCCCCTACTTTAATCTAACATTGCAGATTGATCAGCCAGGATCACTCTGCTCAGCTCTGGAGTTTAGTTTGTTTTGTTATTCCGTTCTCAGAGACTTTGTATTTGAATTTGAGCCTTTGGGCCTCTTCAGTTAGCTCTTGCTTTTGATATTCGTTTTGGTGGGTTCTGTAATAACTTTGAGATGTTACGACATCATTCTGGTTTACACCTTTTCTCAAGCATTTGTTTTGGGCCTTATTTGATTATTTGTTTAAGTTCGTTTATTAGAGCCTTGCGTTATTATGTAATAATACGCGGCGTGTAATACCCCTAACTCCTAAGCCAGTGTTTGGGGGTGTTACACAAATCTTTCACTGTCTTGGCAGTCTAGGCTGAACTACTGATTGATACAATCAAAACTGATTCTAGCCATAGTGAACAAAAAGCTCAATAGAAATTTCATACTTACACTTGATAGTGGACAAACAAGGGCAGGTTCAACAAGCAAGCATCACAAATCCTAAAAGATCAACCTGCAGAGAAACACAAGGATTGTTTGTGTTAGAGTGAGGGCTTGTTGTGTGAGTTAGTACTGAATCAGAAAAAAGATAAATCTTACCAAATTCACAAGGATATCAATCATAGCAGACTTAGTAGTTAGCTAAACTAAATCAAGTTATCAACAGCAGAAACACAAATGCACAACCAATCGGGTGCAGTAATTAAGTGCACCCACATTTTATTTGGCAGCAAAGAAGCAAAGGTTAGTGTTGCAAAGGAACATGCGAACCAAATAGAGGAAACAAAGATGAGAACAAGACATTTTGAGGACCAAATAGGTGTGGAAGAAATTAAGGTTCCATTTCCCCCAAATCTCATCATATGTACACCTGCTAGAAAGAACATAGGAGAGAATTCAATAGTACATATACATACCAAGTCAAGCTTGAGATTCGATAAGGGCTGAAGATTCGAAGAAGATAAAGGGGATAAGGTTCTCCTTTCGAATTTATGCAGGTAAAGCAAAGAACAATGCATATTCGTCGGCAAAATGTTAACCAGCAAATGAGGATGAAAGGCAGTAGATGGAGTGAGATGGCCGAAGATGCTATTCAGAAAATAAACATGTCAAACAAAGGAATGTGTCTGAGAGAAAGAATGAGACATAAACGCGGCGTCTGGGGCTTTCCCCAAACGAGGTCAATGTTGGATCAAGAAGAGATTTCCACTCTTTTTAATTGTTTTACTAGAGTATTTTTTCTTAGTAAATTAGTATGATCTAATTGTGCCAGCTCACCAAATCAACCATTCGTACACTAGGTAATGAATCTCAATATCCCAAACTCGTCCATCACCCGTAATGGTTTTGGTGACAGACGAAAATATTTCCATCGCCCGACAGGCATACCATAATCATGGCCGCTCAATATTTTTTTTTGGAAAAAAACGTTTATACCTGTTACATACGTGTTTCCGCAGATCTTACTGTAACTGGTTTGTAAATAGATATATTTATAGTGGACTCCACATTTGATGTAATTAGGGTTTCCCTATGTACTCTCTAGAAATAGTGGTTTTGTATACTATTGGAATAAGAAGATTATAAGTTTCCTCTCTATGCAGTCTCTCTTTCCTCATTTACAACTCGTTATCAACACGCTCTACAACCCTAAACTAGTAGGCAATCACCAAACACTCTGGTGAAAACCATGTGTCAATTCAACCTTCTATTTTGAAATACCCGAACTTAATTATGTTATAAATTATTCTAATATGGTAATTTGAGGGCCTAATAGTGCCTAAAGAATTTTTTTGAAGGAAATAAATCCAAAAGAAAAGAGAAAACACTTAAAAAGCGAAAACCACAAAAATGAGCGTTACGTGACCATAGGAGTAATACGACCTCGACAAGGATCTTAGTTGGTTTCCAAGGCTTAATAATGCCTAAATAATATACGGGAACAATTCTCGAAGAAAACGGATCCAAAAAATGAATTAAAAACGCTAATAAAGCTTTAGCGCACGTTTTTCGAGAAAACCCGAAAATGTGAACTTAAGTGGTCAAATAGACCCGTAAAAATTATGGCTGACTATATAACTATAATTAAACATTAATGGAAGCTTAAGAACCAGAACAATCAAAGAAATGAGAAAAACCCGAAACGGGCCCGGTTAGTGAATAGTGTCAAACCGGGTAAATTAATGAGCGTTTTCTGTAAAAGACGAAAAAATGCTCCAGCTCATATGTACTCATAGGGGCCAGTTTTTATTAAATAAAGCAGCCCCCCTCTGTTAGTAATAAGCTAGTTAGAAAAAAGGAAAAAAGAAAAAGTGAAAAGTACAAATCACTTTCCTCTCTCTCTCTCTCCCTCACTTTCTTCTCTTTCCCACCTTTCTCCTCCTCCTCCCTGCCGTTTTCCTCCTTTCTCTTCTCCCCAAGCTGCCGATTTTGAGCTCTCCACCAAGCTCCAATGACTTCCTCTCTTATTCCACTTGCTCTAGCCAACTCCATGCTTCAATGCAAATAAATTAACATTTTGAACTCCCCTCACCAAGCTCTACATTTCTTCTCTTTTCAAAATCCAAAATGGTGAAGTTCATCTCCATGGGTGTTGGCCATTGAAGAGAAATTATATATTCTTGAATCTTGGAGTCCCCTCTTTCAATTAAGGTAAGAAAATTCAAGAAAAACTCACATTTCCTTCATTTCTTGGTGTGGCCGATTTTTGCCCCCTTTTAATACCTTTTTTTTCTTCCATGATTGAGCATTTTTTCAACCTTCCCATTGTGGTGGAACCTCCTCCTTGATTCAAGGGTTAAAACCCCTCCTAAACTTCAAAGGTAAACCCTAGCTTTTTGTGCTTTTAAGCCCTTTCATTGAATTAGTGTTATTCTAAGGGTTAGGAGTTTAATTATACCCATTTTGTGTTCCTTGGATGTTGGGATGGATTTTGGCAACTCCATTGCCCACTTGACCGAAAATGGGAAGAGGAAGAGGAAGAGGAGAATTGAAAAGGAACTTGAAGATTAAGGTAAAAGCTTACCTTAATACTATTTTGATTTCCTTAGAATTTGGGATGGGTAAACAAATTAATGAACCCAAATTATGAATTGAAATCTATGTTAGAAAATGTGTTTGGATGACATTAGAGAGAATTGTGAACTTGTGTTGATTAAAGGGTCTAAGTGCCATTGCATTTGAGATATTGAGCTACGTTGTGGATTTGGTGAATTTTTGATTGAGCTTGAGTGCTGGTAGGACCCTTTATGGGTGTGGAAGTTTTGGTATTTAGGTTTGAATTTATGGTTTTGGATATGTTAGGTTTGTAGGCCAAATATGGCAATATTTTAGTAGAAAATAAGTGTTTTAAGGTGACTTGGTGAATTGGAGAACCTAGGTGTTTATTATGTTGAGTTGAGTTGATGAATAACCTTGGAATGGTAAATGGAGAATGGATTCGAGAGAGACAAAAATCAGTAGCAAAGATTAGTAGGAAAGTCTTGAAATTATAGAAAGAGTTATGTGCTAATCTTGGAAATGGGGATGACTTGGGTATAGTTTAATGCATTTGTCTAGGATGAATTTGGAATGTCAAATGGGTGAGAACAAGAGGTAACCACCAAGGAAGTAAAATGCACAAGTGTGAAAAATGTAAAGTAAGATGAAGATTTGTTGAATTTGAGCAAGAAGTTGAGCCAGGATTGGACAATCAATGATTTGAAAGGTTTTAAGAGTGTTTTACGGTGTTTTAAACATGTAAGAACACGTGGAAAGATTATGGAAAGATTAGGTGTGGATTAGGGGTTGATTTGAGGTGAAAAATCACTTAAGTAGCAGTTTCTTAGCAGGGTCCGGGACCGATGGATAGGAACAAGGTCCCTGACCACATTAAAATTCATGCCGAGAGTACACTCCAACTTGGTCCGGGACTTAGGCCAGGAACAAGGTCCCGGACCACCTGTTTTTTTTTAGCCCGAAAGTTGAGTTCTTGATTGGTCCGGGACTTAAGGTAGGGACTAAGTCCCGGACCACCCCCAAAAATGCACTGAAAGTGGTTTTAAGGCTTTAAAACATGGGGGATTGATTGGTAATGGTTTAGATGTTGTTAAGGCCTTGTTTGGTGATATGTAAAGGTCCTAAGAAGCATAAACAAGTGTTGGAAATGAGTGAAGAAGTAAGAGCATAAATTGACAAGAGTAAAACTAAGTATAACGGGACAACGGGGTAAGTACGGGAGTAATATTCAGTTACCTACCGTAAAGTATTGATGTTAATAGAACCATTTGACATGTAATCGGTGGTTCGAGAGTAAGACTCGAGGAACGTGAGGTGACACAGTAAAGTTAACCTAAGGTGAAAGGTATGATTTTCTCATGTCCTGTATGCTAACTGTGCTACGTTGATTTGTGTGCTTGTGTGCCGGCTTAATCAAGACAAAAGCATGAAACATGTTCTATTGCTTGTTTGTATATCTTGATGCATGATGTGTGTACTAACCACCTTGTATGATTGTGTGGTCTAACCTAGCGTTATAGACCGACTCGTAGTTGAGTAACGGTTGGTTAGTGACTCGTAGAAAGAGTCGTTTCTCGGAATAACGAAAACGTGGAAACACACAACAACTATCAAACCAAGAAACGATAATGCAAACCTATGAACTCACTAGTACGTGAGAGAGTTGTACGAGATTAGTAAACTCCCGATAACGGTTAGAGAACCGAAATGAACAATCCACGAAATAACCCATAGTGGAAAGAAATGATGAAACCTCTATTAAGAGATTGGTATAGTTCAAAGATGTGAACTTTTGAGAAAAGTAAAAGAATAATAAGGGACCATCAAACTCCCTTAGAAAAATAGTCAATCCACAATATGAGGATCCAACCTAATTTGAGAAAATGTCCCGAACATAAAAGTATTCGATAAGTTGGGTAAAACCTTAAATCTGAGAATACTAGATATTGAGAACTTCCCTAAGCTAATAGATGATATCGAGAGAGATACTTCTAGGCTAATCTATGAGATTATGAAATAACTCCGAGAGAGGAGTTTTGGGAATTTGAGTAGTCTGGTAGAGAAACGGACGTTTGAGAATTTGAGGAGCTAGTGTGTAGTCCATTTGATAGTCGAACCTTCCACCATGCTAGACCCAGAGTAGGGTCGAAACCGGGGAAGCAAGACTTGTATTTGAAAGCCCAGTGGTGAGTCTTGTGTATGACTCTGCCCGGAGGTCATGGGTAATGACTTAAAAGATGTCCCGTTGAGAATTTGAGAACTTGAGAATTGAATTTGAAAATTGAGGATTGAGTTGAGACTTGAGAGAATTGAGAATCGAGTTGAGAATTGAGAACTTGGAAGTTTTGGTTGAGACTGAGTATTGTAGAACTTGATTGAGGTTGAGAGTAAGAGAATTTGAGTAAGAGTAACCCAAGATAACGGGTAAGATAATAATTAAGTGACCAAGGCATAGTGAGGTAGAAACCTTCAAGGCCTAGAGTAAGTTAACACTAACTAACCAACTTGTTGTGTTAGTAGTTATTGTATTCTTTGTTTGAATACTTCTGTATGTGAGCATGTCTATTGAATTAGAAATGAATCGCATGTTCTCGACCAAATAGTCGGCGTACCCCCGTTAGCACGCGGGGTATGCGAATTTCATATGCAGCAATTTGTTGAGCCCCTAGGGGCACCGTTTTTATTTTCCAGGTACATTGGAGCCGGTTACCGTCCGAGACTGTAAGACAGGGTTGCTGTATAAGCTTGGGTAGTTGATTAATGAAGGTTGTATTTATTTGAATGTGGAATTGTAAGTCCAAATTGTATCGGCAAACTTGATGATTGTACATACTCGGTATAGTACAGATTTGATTTGAGGATTGTATTGATATTTGAACCGGTAACGGAATGTAAAGTGGTAGTGTTATTTGATTGCTCAGTATATTCAAGTTCATCAGACCGATAGTGGATTTGTATTTGAATTTGGCCTTGTTAGTCACGTGGGTGACTAACGGCATTGTATCACCCACCGTTGGAGTAAGAATTCCGCTGCTTTGGTATTGATAAATGAGACTGGTTAAGAGGTAATGCCTTGATTGCCGGTAGGGGTGTTACAAAAAGTGGTATAAGAGCGATACTTCGCTTTGATGGTTGAAATACCGAGTTTAGGAAATACCGAGCTAAGAATTAGGGACTTACGGCTAAGGGTTGAGTGTTAGCGTGTGAGGTACGCTAGTTAGGAACTTCCATGTGAACCGGAAACCTACAATAACCATAGCCGCCCTCCGCATCCCCCGTTATAAAGTTGGGATAAGAACGCGAGAGAGATGGAAAGACCTCTCACACTCGGGTAAAACCCGATCTGGCAATTACAGATAAGCCTTATAAGAAGAAGAACCTGTCATACGGTAGATTCTGAGAACCAGAAATCCTGAAGACGGTTCCCGTTTGAATGACAATAACCACACTTAATGGCGGGAGATTGAGAATCCTGACCATAGGATAATGAAATTTACGGCACCATGGGGCGACGTGCTTCGCAGTCGCGAGAACCATGTGTAGCCGGCAAGAAGGGAAGCACAACCGCATAATGAAGCGAAAGGCGGAGTAACAAGACCCGAGACAAAAGAGTCTACGGAGTGCAAACACTCGATAATACCGTCAACGGTATACCAACCAACTAAGGAATTAGTCAAGGTTGGATAACTCCAAACCTACAACGCCAAAAGGCAGTAACACCCGAATTAACGACAACCTTGTCAAGAACACTGAGAGGCTACTCAGGAAATTGATCACTAAGATCAAAAGATCAAAGGAAGATCCAATAAAACCACCAAATACCGATGAAAACGGTACCGTAACCGGTATATGTTAACCTGAAAAACAACCTACCCGCGCACTTGCCAAGGCAAGTGCAGCAATAACAGGACCATTTGGAACACTTTTAATGACCAACGAGCACTTACCAAAGTACCGTTGTGACAGTGAAGCGAATATAGGATCACCAATCCTAAGAATTTGAAGCAACAGAACCTTGGAAAGGCCTAACGGCCTGACCATCATCTTAAAAGAACCTACCAGTCAGCGAGAAGCTAGACTTGGTCAAGACCCCCAGCATGGTAAAACCACAAAATTTTTCTTTCAAACTCAAAACTTTTCTTTCAAACCCAAACTTTTCTTTAAAACCTCAATTTTAAAACCACACTAGAAAATCACGGTAAGCTATCATAGAATGATACAAGAGGAGTTGACAATATAATGCTTCACCTAGGCGTGTGATGAGCACTACGAGTGTACCAAAAACGGGATGTGGGATGACCGCACTTCGAAGGAGCTTGTGGGCCTGACAGACCCTTTTGTGAGTTAGTCAGTTAAGTGGTAACGTGCCAATAAGGTACCCCACATATGTATACAAGTGGTGTACGAAACACGGGAAGTAGTCGACTCTGTTCTACGGACTGTAAAGTAAATTCAAACCAGAACAGTTGGATACCTCGGACGATCGAAGGAACTCAGATAAGCTTACAAGTTAAAGGAGTCAAGAACTCACTCCAGAAGAATGATTAAGAGTTAAGAAGTGTGAGAAGCACTAACAATTGAGTAAAGACATTGGACATGTCTTAAGAATTTTGAAGGAAATGCATGAAATAGCCGGAATGAACACTCAGTTTAAACATAATAAGGCAAAACAAGGTAAAATACCCAGAGTGATCGTATAAGGTATCGGAGAATACCATCCATAACCGAAGAGGATATCAACCGGTCAAAGATATAAGAGAAGTACCCATGGTATACCCCAATGAGGGAAGACGTTATGACCCTAGACGGGACAATTCAAAATCCAGAACCGCAAGTGGGGTAATAAACTAAACATACCCAGAGCGTGAGCCAAATGAAATGGCATCACTTAACAACACCTAGGAGCAATCCTTGAAGGGTGTTGAACTAAATGTCGTGATAAAAACACAAGAATTAGAACGAGCACTCGATGAGAACACCGAAGGGATCCCACTTGACAGGGGATACCCTAAATTGACAACTGGCACCGACAATATTAAAACACCTTAAGGGCCATTAATGAACGGAAGCATGATGCGATGATCATATCATGGAGCCCAATAATACCTCCAAGCCATTTGATGGTATACGAGGAAGCAATGCTTGTAAACAACCTAAGATGAGCAGAGCTCTAGGCAACGTGGTGTAACACCCCAACTACAACAACATACTTAACAACGAATTGTAGCGGAAAAACACAACTTAACAATTACTTAATTCCTTGGTGTTACACGCCGTTAACCACCCACGTGGGTAACAAGGCTAATACATATACATCATATCGGTCTGATGGACCAGATTCCCGAGCATCCACATAATTCAATCCCATTCCATTTCCAATAAACAATTCACATTTACATTCCAATTGTAGCGAGTATTTACAACTGATGCCGATAACATTTTCGGTCTTACTACGCCTACAATACATAGGTAATTAAGTAAACTACCCATGCCCAAACAACTACCCCGTCCTACTCTCGAACGGCTCCCAGCTCCTTGTACCTGAAATAGGAAAGAAAGGGTGGCCCCCCGAGGGGCTCAGCACCTTTGCTGGTATGGTAATCGGGCAGCCCGCATACTACCGGGCCACGCACAACTAATTGTCGTCTAAGCATGCGGTTGATTATATTTAAATCATGCATGGAAGAACTGTAAACACATAACAAGTGCATATTTAACACACATCCAAACAATAGGACTCAACACGTCCGTCAATACATCACACTTGTTAGATCACTCATTGTGTTCTTTAACCCTTGAGGGTTTCTCCTTTAATGGAGCTATTTCCTTGTTAGACGACACTTACCCACTAGTCGGGTTATACTTAGATTCCTCTTATTACAAACTGGGATTCATAACCATGATCCACATACTCCACATACATCACATACCACATTATAATGTACATACAACATAACTTTGCGAGGGTCACGTGAGGACACGTACCCCGATATGTGAGTCAGTAATCTCTTTAGAGCCTAGAGAATCTTTTTATTCCCATGATAAGCTCGTTATAAAATAACTTATTGTTCCACATAGAGAACACATATTTACTTAAGATGCGTCGGAATACTTAGTTCCGGACGCACCGTACACATTAACTTACTTAGATGTATCGGCCCCCATATAGTACCGAACACACCGTACATATCAACTTTTACTGAGATGCGTCGGTCTCAATATAGTACCGAACACACATATTTCCCCCTAGCCCCGAACAATAATCAAGGTAGGTAAGATTTGGTTAAGCTTGCAGGTGATTGTAATCCAAGAAGGAAAAACAACCATAACATAACAGAGAGGGAGTTTGAGCAACTGTAGACACCAACTCCCAAACAAACGCGCGACCGGAACGACCGGATTCCTCACCCCCCATTAGTATATATATATAAACATATAGTTAAGAGCCCCATTATGGAACTATCACATCCACACACCATAAGGTATTACAACCGGGTTAAACACACAAGGGAGGTAAACATACTTACACGCACAAACAACACATAACTAACTCACTCATAGCCGTGGTTAGAACGTTCCCATGGTTTGGGTCATTAAAATCCGAATATCGAACTGTTATGTGTTCCTAGATTTGGTTAGCTAAGGTTTAACACATGTTTGAGGTTAAACGGTATCGGTAACAAGTACGCCACATAAACGAATTATTGTAAACTCATTTCATGCTTATTCTTGCAAGGTGGTAAACACACAGAGAAACAGATTGGCATACAAGCCGGTGTAATCCGGTAGGACACAGGTTGCAAGAAAACCATACCTTGGTCCTTGCTGCGTACGAGTCCCGCCAAACGTAGTTCCTAAACCTAATTAATAATGTCGGTCAATTAACTTATTTAACTTCCGGTTTACTAAGCATTTTACATGATTATATGACATGTTTTTATGCTTAAACCTACCCTTGATTACCTTCATTATACCCCCTAGGGTTTACTACTTAAGCCACACTTTGTTTGTTTTTTTTATAAGTTTTGGGTCGACCGACCTTACCCAAGGTCGGTCCATTCCAGTGACATCCGGGTTTGAAATTTTACACTACGACCAACCTTGCTAAGTCCGGTCCCAAGGTCGGTCCATTCCAGAACACATAACCGTCTGAAAATTCTACCCCGACCGACCTTGCAAGTCCGGTCCACAAGGTCGGTCCTTTCCAGAACGTTTTTCCCTTTGTAAATTTAGGCCCGACCGACCTTGCAAGTCCGGTCCCCAAGGTCGGTCCATTCCAGGGAGCTTTCTGGCGGGGTAAACTGGGCTCGACCGACCTTGCAGGTCCGGTCCCCAAGGTCGGTCTGCTCCGACCTTTGTTTAAAAATTGCACATTGACTCCAAACTTCACCTTACATATCCTAGTATGTTCTAGCCTCATTTGGGCACTTCAACCACACCTTAAGACATCCACTAAACTCCTTAATCACTCACCAAAAACCTCCTTAATCATTACACAAATTCTTACACAATCCTTTACACTATAATGTTTTTCCTTAGACTTCCAAGTGGTGTTTCATACCTATGATAGGAACTATCCCAAGATGTTTCCTCATCACCAACTACATCATCTCCCAAGCATCTTTTCTCACCAAAATACCTCTTATACTACTATTTAAAAATTCATTTCCACAAGTTCTTACCTCCTCCTTTACAAGACATTACTTTCTCATTGTTTACCAAAATTTGCATAAGTCCTACACACAATTCCTCCATGACTTTGGTGCATCCCAAAACACTCATTTTATTCCTAAATCCCCCAAGATAATGCCTAAGTCATTCTAACATTCAAGAACACCTCAATTAATTTTCTTTCATCAATAGAATACCTAGTCATTCCTAGTTCATCAAACCTCATATAGACACTTAAAACTCCTTGTACATTAACCATATTTTGACATTGGTTCTTCTAGCACATTGTTACACCAAAACACATAGTTTTCACCTTTTAACTATCAAGAACACCTAAGTCCATCAAGAACATTCTCACACACAAAACTTCACCCAATTTACACTACATCACAATATAGTGCATAATTTAAATTGCTTGGCACTTAGGCCCTTAAACTGCATGGCTCTTAGGCCCTTAAATTGCATAAACCTTAAACACTAAATTTCCACATACTAAATGCCTTTGACCTGCAAATACACACAACATAACATATGTCTTTTAATAATCTCCTTGAGAATAGTTGTCTAGCTCATTTACCATTGTCTCCTTAGGTATTTTATTAAGCATTTTAAAGCTCAATTTCCTAAGACATTATAACTACATAGAGATAGTTCATTTACCTCTTCTCCTTCCAAACTTCTTTATTGTTTCCTTGGATTGAAGATTAGCAAGGAACTTGATCACTTGTCAATCCTTCTATCCACACACACACATATAAGGGTAATAAGCTTAAGAATTCATACTTAAACTCATTTACAAACCCTAGAGTTTAACATAAGTGTTTTAAAACATTAAAATAGATATTTACCTTAGAATTGGAAGGAAGTTTGATTAAGTATCAAGATAGGACTCCACCTAGCCCTTTGAAGTTTGAAATGAAGCTAAACAAAGGCAAGAGAAAACACCATTACTAGGTGATTCTCGGTCACACACAAAAACAAGAGGAAACATTGATTTTCTTTGGTTTTCCTTACCTTGGAGCAAAGGAGAATGACAAGGCATTAAAATATGAGCTCAAGCTCCATCAATGGTGAATCTCCATGGCACCGAAATGGAGTTCTTGAAGATTTGAAAAGAGGGAAATGAAGAGCTTACTCTAACAAAGACAAGGGTAGTCTTGAAATTAAATTTGGATCATGGAACCATGAGTTACAAGCATTCAAAGATGGAGAATTGTGTTTTGCTGTAGCAAAACGTTTTTGAGAAGAGAGGAGGAGGTTGGAGACGGTGGGAATCAAGAAGGAATGAAGAGAATGAGGTGAGAGAGTACACTTTGGAAGATATTTATGTTATAAAACAAAAGTAACCTTTTTACTTACTTTTTCTTTCTTTCTTTAACTAACTAATAAATGGTGGTGACTCACCACATAGAAAACCGGACACCTATTGTATAATGGGACATTTATGATCTTTGTTGGCTAATTAATTTACTTATGTTGACTTATAACTTAAACTAGCACTATTTGAGCACTATTCAGAAATTAAGGCACATAATTGTGAAATTTTTGATTTCCCATTGATTTAGGCTTCCTAATGTGATACTAAGTAGTACACATGTTGATTAAAGAGTAATGATGGACATTTATCCACTCAAAACTCATTTCCAAGACAATTTTTCAAAAATGTGCTTTAAGGCTCCTTAAAGCACATTTTGTGTTTTAACTTGTTTGCAAGCTTGGTTTTCTTTAGGAATTGATTTAACATGTTCATTAGCATGTTAATAAGGTCTAGGAATGACCTTTAGGTCTTATACAAGATTACACCAAGTCTAGGGCAAGTGTTTGCTTAAATTGACTTTATGGTGTTTTCTTGTGTTTTGTTTGGTTTAAATTGTCTACCAACGTTTCTTAAGGACTTAATTAGCCTTATCAAATCATAATTGCATATTATTAAGTCTTGGTAGGCTCTTTGGGTCCTAACCAAGTTCATTCCAAGCTTAGAGCATGTTTTTGCTCAAACTGTGTTAATGGTACTTTATTGTGTTTACTATGGTTTAGATTGTTCACTAATGTTTCTAAGGCACTCTTTAGCCTTAATATACCATAGTTTGACATTTAAACAACATATCGTGGTTTGGGGTATTTCACGTGGCTAGTAAGCCATGAACCTACTACAATATAAAGACTCAACGGTTACAAAACCTACCGTGAACCATATGGAGAGTTGCCAAGAACGGCACCATTAAAGGTTGTTTAATAACCAACAAGCAGGGATACCCCTCGTTAATGTGAGACCGCGAGAGCGGTGAACACATAGACTCCAAAGAAGAGGATGTCAGCAGTGAATGTCTGAAAATATATCTCCTTCAAAACTACTAATGTAGTGAAGCTTGAGCATACAATTATTTCCAAGCAATGTGAAATAAACTTTGATGACAATTGTCAAAAACCGAAGAGTAACCGGTTTAGACGGAACATTGTATGTGTAAACATGAAGTATAAGACGAATAACGCTCAAGGAGCACAGAAACATGAAAGAATAATACATTCTGTAATCAACCAAGTAAATGGCGAGCCATAGTACGAATGGTAGAAATACATGAGCAGAAGCTAATGTAATAGCGGATGCCATGGAAACCACAATCGTGGAAATACGAACATGGTGCGCAGCAGGCAACCAACGGATGTAAACAATCGCACAATGATATGGAGACGCTAAATAAGAAATGGTAGACAGACCGGCAAACAAGCCGAAATTTGTACCAAGGGATAAAAGACCTCACAGAGGAGGCAATGCTCATTCCTATTGCAGTCGCATAAGGAACTGGAAGAAAATCCTTGATGAATCAAATTGACAAGCGAGTACCCAATTGATGAATGACCAACCGTATTCGATATGGAGAGTGTACAAACACATTAATGAACATGACACAAGCCAATTAAGCAAAAGCTTAAAAGCAAACCGTGTGGCCTAAGGCCAAAGAAGCACGTAGGGTATGGAACACACCAACAATCACAAGATGTGCATTCCATAGGAGTAAAAAGCGGAAGACTTATTAAAGTCATAAGGACCAACGCATAAAAGATGCAAGGTCGTATAAGAAAGGAACACTTATACAGAATCAGAGGAAGCACTACATGCTAAGTAGTGGCTCAACCTCACCTACAGCTCGTCGGAAGAATCAAGTGAAGGATCACGAAAGTACTAACAGTATGTACGATAGATTTCCAAAGAGCTGGATAGAAAATCCGAAGCTCATTGAGTTCACGTACGGTAAAAAATACCACGTGTTGATTGATAAACCGTAATCCCAAGATAAAAAGGGACAAAAAGGGTAATGTATAACACATTAAGGATAACGAGAAGGGCGAATAAACCCCAAGTTATCAGGGTCGCGCAGCAGAAGCTAGTGGGCCCAGAATTCTAAAGTTGATATACCTAGTGAATGAATGACTAATTATCAATGCCTTGAAGTCTCTAAGGCTAGAACCGAACCCGGTTAAGAGTTGAACAACTCCGATGAGAATTCTTGGTGCACGGACTAAACCGTCAATATGGTTAAGACCCTTTGACCATAATACATTGTATAATAGACCGCATGGAAGTTAAAACACTTCATGACGGCTGAACGCCTTAGACCAATGTCCAATGTTGACACATGGTAGATTACTTGGGCGTAATCCCTTTTTAAGGGTGGTAGAGTGAAAACCGCAAAGTGTATGTTTTACGTGACAAGTGTGTAAACTACAGTGCGCATAGCGCAAAAGAATTTGTTTTGATGACTGATACTTATGTTACATAAACATATGTATTCATTCATAGAGTAATTATGGTTATTTGTGAGACTAGAAGTGGAAAGGAGTAGAGAAACTCCAGGGGAATGAGAACCCTGATTGGTAATAGTATGAGAATTGAGTTGGTGTGAAACCGACGTTGAGAAATGAGTATGTTTGGGAGACTTGATGAGTATAAATCGGTATGAAACCGATGTTGAACCTAGTGGGAATTGAGTCCCCTAGGTGACTTGACTTGATTTGATTTTACTTGTGAATAGTTGGAGGATAGAAAACTAATTGGAGTTATACATTTGAATTTCTTAGGTAATTATTTGGAGATAAATTGACTAATAATTGATGAGAGGTCTAATAAGTGAGGAAAAGAATTCTAGAAATTGGAAATGTATTGCCTTGGTGATTATGACTAGAAAGATAAAAGATAGAAAATGAAATAATGTTTGACTATTTGATTGTGCTGAATTGAGGGGAGGTTGGAACTTGATTTTGCTAGCGCAAGGGGAAAACCGAACACAATTGGGCAGAAGGATAGTTCAACACCAATGCTGCTCACATGGGGGTTGAATGACCCTTGAAGCTCCCTAAGTGGTCACAAGAATACACGGATAGTAATAGGTGTTGTAAGTATCATAACTATGAATTTGGAGTTGTTATTGAGCTTTCAAATTGAATATCCAAACAGATTTTGGTACAAATGATTTTCTTCAAATCGAGAATGAGGATCGGTTTTGAAACCGCGCCCACGGGCACTAGCTGAACCTTCCCATCATGCTAGACCCGGTATCGGGTCGAAACCGGGGAAGTAAGGCTAGTGTGTGAGTCGGTGGGAGTGATGATTAGTTTTGAAACCGTTGTCACCTGCCGTGGCTGCGGCCTTAAGTCTTGATGACCGGTTGAACGGTGGGCGTGTATTTTGTACTATTCCAAGGGCAGCAGGATATGAGTAGTCCTGTGTTGGGAGAGTACCCAGAGTGCCTGAGGATCTCTAGATGTGCAAATGAATTTGATCAGAACCCAAGGACCGTAGGGCCAGAGAGTGTAAGTGCCCAAAGTCATGACGGCCGAGAACTAGAAAGCGTAAGTGTTCAAACGTGACCGGTACCTGAGGGATCACTCGATATGGGGGATGACTGAGTGCCTAATTGTCTTCGGATGGACCCCCCATGGAGAGGTTGGAAAAGAATATTTTTGATTGCTATGCATGCAGTGACATGTTGTTTGGAAGTGTGGTATACATCGAGTTAGACGTTGGAGTCTGCGAGGTTATAACCTTAGCATAGAATACCTATGTGACTAACTATATTAGATTGACCAACTTTGAGGGCAAAGTTCTTTAAGGGGGGTAGATTGAAATACCCCGAACTTAATTATGGTGATTAAATTATTCTAATATGGTATTTGAGGGCCTAATAGTGCCTAAAGAATTTTGTTGAAGGAAATAAATCCAAAAGAAAAGAGAAAACACTTAAAAAGCGAAAAACGCAAAAATGAGTGTTACGTGACCATAGGAGGAATACGACCTCGACAAGGGTCTTAGGTGGATTACCAAGGCTTAATAATGCCTAAATAATATACGGGAACAATTCCCGAAGAAAACGGATCCATAAAATGAATTAAAAACGCTAATAAAGCTTTAGCGATGTTTTTCGAGAAAACCCGAAAACGTGAACTTAAGTGGTCAAACAGACCCGTAAAAATTATGGTTGACTATATAACTATAATTAAACATTAATGGAAGCATAAGAACCATTAAAATCAAAGAAACGAAAAAAACCCGGAAAACGGGCCCGGTTAGTGAATAGTGCCAAACCGGGTAAATTAACGAGCGTTTTCTGTAAAAGACAAAAAACGCTCCAGCTCATATGTACTCATAGGGGCCGGTTTTTATTAAATAAAGCAGCCCCCCATTATTAGTAAGTAGCTAGTTAGAAAGAAAAGGAAGAAAAGAAAAAGTGAAAAGTACAAATCACTTTCCTCTCTCTCTCTCCTCCCCTCATTTTTCTTCTCTTTCCCACCTTTCTCCTCCTCTCTGCCAATTTTCCTCCTTCTTCCTCCCCAAGCTGCTGATTTTGAGCTCTCCACCAAGCTCCAATGGCTTCCTCTCTTCTTCCATTTGCTCTAGCCAACTCCATGCTCCAAATGCAAAATAAATTACATATTTGAACTCCCCTCACCAAGCTCTACATTTCTCTTTTCAAAATCCAAAAATGGAGAAGTTCATCTCCATGGGTGTTGGCCATTTGAAGAGAAAATTATATATTCTTGAAGCTTGGAGTCCCCTCTTTAAATTAAGGTAAGAAAATCCATGAAAAACTCACATTTCCTTCATTTCTTGGTGTGGCCGATTTTTGCCCCCTTTTAATACCTTGTTTTTCTTTCATTATTGAGCATTGTTTCAACCTTCCCATGGTGGTGGAACCATCCTCTTGATTCAAGGGTTAAAACCCCTCCTAAAACTCCAAAGGTAAAACCCTAGCTTTTTGTGCTTTAAGCCCTTTCATTGAATTAGTGTTATTCTAAGGGTTAGGAGTTTAATTATACCCATTTTGTGTTCCTTGGATGTTGGGATGGAGTTTTGCAACTCCATTGTCCAGTTGACCGAAAATGGGAAGAGGAAGAGGAAGAGGAGAATTGAAAAGGAACTTGGAAGATTAAGGTAAAAAGCTTACCTTAATACTTATTTTGATATCCTTAGAATTTGGGATGGGTAAATAAATTAATGAAGCCAAATTATGAATTTAAATCTATGTTGGAAAATGTGTTTGGATGATATTAGAGAGAATTGTGAACTAGTGTTGATTTAAGGGCCTAAGTGCCATTGCATTTGAGATTTTGAGCTATGTTGTGGATTTGGTGAATTTTTTATTAAGCTTGAGTGCTGGTAGGACCCTTTATGGGTGTGGCTAGTTTTGGATTGATTTAGTTTTGAATTGATGAGTTTGGATATGTTAGGTTTGTAGGCAAACTATGGCAAAATTTTAGTAGAAAATAAGTGTTTTAAGGTGACTTGGTGAATTGGAGAACCTAGGTGTTTATTAAGTTGAGTTGATTTGATGAATAACCTTGGAATGGTAAATGGAGAATGGATTGGAGAGAGACAAAAATCGGTAGCAAAGATGAGTAGGAAAGTCTTGAAATTATAGAAAAGAGTTAGTGTGCATAATCTTGGAAATGGAGGATGGACTTGGGTATAGTTAATGCATTTGTCTAGGATGAATTTGGAATGGTCAAAATGGGTGAGAACAAGAGGTAAACCACCTAGAGGACGATAGAAATGCACAAGTGTGCAAAATGTAAAAGTGAGAATGGAGATTTGTTGAATTTGGGCAAGAAGTTGAGCAAGGATTGGACCAATGATATGAAGAGGTTTTAAGAGTGTTTTAAGGTGTTTTAACATGTAGGAAACGTGTGGAAAGATTATGGAAAGAGTAGGTGTGGATTAGGGGTTGATTTAGAGGTGAAAAATCATTTAAGTAGCAGTTTTTAGAAGGGTCTGGGACCTAGGATAGGAACAAGGTCCCGAACCACATTAAAATTCATGCCGAGAGTACACTCCACACTTGGTCTGGGACTTAGGCCAGGTACAAGGTCCTGGACCACCTGTTTTTTTTAGCTGAAAGTTGAGTTCTTGATTGGTCCGGGACTTAAGGTAGGGACCAAGTCCCGGACCACCCTAAAAAATGCACCGAAAGTGGTTTTAAGGCTTTAAAACATGGGGGATTGATTGGTAATGGTTTTAGATGTTGTTAATGCCTTGTTTGGTGATATGTAAAGGTCCTAAGAAGCATAAGCAAGTGTTGGAAATGAGTGAAGAAGTAACAGCATAAATTGACAAGAGTAAAACTAAGTATAACGGGACAACGGGGTAAGTACGGGAGTAATATTCATTTACCTACCGTAAAGTATTGATGTTAATAGAACCATTTGACATGTAATCAGTGGATCGAGAGTAAGACTCGAGGAACGTGAGGTGACATGGTAAAGTTAACCCAAGGTGAAAGGTATGATTTTCTCATGCCCTGTATGCTGACCGTGCTACATTGATTTGTGTGCTTGTGTGCTGGCTTAATCAAGATAAAAGAATGAAACATGCGCTATTGCTTGTTTGTATATCTTGATTCATGATGTGTGTACTAACCACCTTGTATGATTGTGTGGTCTAACCTAGCATTATAGACCGACTCGTAGTTAAGTAACGGTTGGTTAGTGACTCGTAGAAAGAGTCGTTTCTCGGAATAACGAAAACGTGGAAACACACAAAAACTATTGAACCAAGAAACGATAATGCAAACCTATGAACCCACTAGAACGTGAGAGAGTTGTACGGGATTAGTAAACTCCCGATAACGGTTAGAGAACCGAAATGAACAATCCATGAAATAACCCATAGGGGAAAGAAATTATGAAACCTCTATTAAAAGATTGGTATAGTTCAAAGATGTGAACTTTTGAGAAAAGTAAAAGAATAATAAGGGACCATCAAACTCCCTTAGAAAAATAGTCGATCCACAATATGAGGATCCAACCTAATTTGAGGAGCTAAGTGTGTAGTTCCGTTTGATAGCCGAACTTTCCCACCATGCTAGACCCAGAGTAGGGTCGAAACCGGGGAAGTAAGACTTGTATTTGAAAGCCTGGTGGTGAGTCTTGTGTATGAATATGCCCGGAGGTCATGGGTAAAGACTTAAAAGATGTCCCGTTGAGAATTTGAGAACTTGAGAATTGAATTTGAAAATTGAGGATTGAGTTGAGAATTGAGAGAATTGAGAATCGAGTTGAGTATTGAGAACTTGGAAGTTTTGGTTGAGACTGAGTATTGTAGAACTTGATTGAGGTTGAGAGTAAGAGAATTTGAGTAAGAGTAACCCACGAGAATGGGTAAGATAATAATTAAGTGACCAAGGCATAGTGAGGTAGAAACCCTCAAGGCCTAGAGTAAGTTAAACTAACTAACAAACTTGTTGTTAGTAGTTATTGTATTCCTTGTTTGAATACTTCTGTATGTGAGCATGTCTATTGAATTAGAAATGAATCACATGTTCTCGACCAAATAGTCGGCGTACCCCCGTTAGCACGCGAGGTATGCGAATTTCATATGCAGCAATTTGCTGAGCCCCTAGGGGCACCGTTTTTATTTTCCAGGTACATTGGAGCCGGTCACCGTCCGAGAGTGTAGACGGGGTTGCTGTATAAGCTTGGGTAGTTGATTAATGAAGGTTGTATTTATTTGAATGTGGAATTGTAAGTCCGAATTGTATCGAAAAACTTGATGATTGTAGATACTCGGTATAGTACAGATTTGATTTGAGGATTGTATTGATATTTTAACCGGTAACGGAATGTAAAGTAGTAGTGTTATTTGATTGCTCGGTATATTCAAGTTCATCAGGCCGATAGTGGATTTGTATTTGAATTTGGCCTTGTTAGTCACGTGGGTGACTAACGGCATTGTATCACCCACCGTTGGAGTGAGAATTCCGCTGCTTTGGTATTGATAAATGAGACGGGTTAAGAGGTAATGCCTTGATTGCCGGTAGGGGTGTTACATATTCTATCGGATTCCACCTCCATCACCACATTGTTTAATACAAAAAAAAGCATCTTGATTTATCCCTTCATTTTCACTGCTCATCAAAGCTGGAGTTTTCAAGATTGTTATTTGATGCGGATGGTATTTGCTTATTTATATTTATCTAATATTGGTCCCAGATCTGAGCATTCACCGACAGGGGATCGGGTGGTGGTTTAAAGAAAATTGAAGTATCACCACCGCCTTGATTGCTTATAGATATCAATTTCTTTTGTATATGTAAATTAACAATCACGTGAGGCATTGTGTCAGGAATTGATATCGCGTGAGGCATCATGCCAGAATTCAATATCACATGAGGCATTGTGACGGATCTTGTTTACTTTTAATTTTTATTCTGCGTTGTTTGATTTATTCAGTTTTGTTTTAATTTATTTGTTAAGTATACCGTGAGGCATTGTGCCAGAAAAAATAATCACGTGAGGCATTGTGCCAGAATTCAATACCACGTGAGGCATTATGCCAGATCTTGTTTACTGTTGATTTTTATTTTATGTTGTTTAATTTATTCAGTCTCGTTTTTATTTATTTGTGAAGTACAACGTGAGGCATCGCGCAAGAAAAAATAATCACGTTAGGCATCGTGCCAGGAAAAATAATCACGTGAGGCATCGTGCCAGAATTCAATACTGTTAATTTTTATTCTGCGTTGTTTAATTCATCTAGTTTTCGTTTTTATTTATTTGTTAAGTATAATATGAGACATCGTGCCAGATATAAATTTTCATTTAAGCCATTGTGCCAGATATAAATATCACGTGAGACATGTGCTAGATTTTATTTATTGCACTACTTTTATTATGTGTTATATGATTTATTTTGTTGTGATATATAATATATTTCATTATTTTATGATTGTTATTTATAATGTTTACCCCAATATATATGGCATTGCGCCTGATAAAATTAATTTTAATATTATTTGAAAAAATAATGGCATTGCGCCTTATAAAATTAATTTTAATATTATTTGAAAAAAATAATGGCATTGCGCCTGATAAAATTAATTTTAATATTATTTGAAAAAATAATGGCATTGCACCTGAAAGTCTTTAATTCTGATATATGATAAACAATGTCCAATATTGCCGAACTTGAGCTTACCGCCTTGGACATCACTAAAAAGGGCATCGTGCCTGAAACTTTGACATCAAAATGCTAAAAAGGGCATTGTGCCTGAAAGTTTTATTTGCATATGTTATAAAAAGAAATCACACTTGAAAGTGTTAATATGATCAATATAAGGAGCGGTGCTAGATTTTTTTAATGCTTTTATACAATATGAGCAAAGAAATTGGCATTGTGCCGAAAACTTTTGAACTTAATATGATATGGTATTAGCATTGAGCCAGAAAATTAACAATATTTTGAAAAATAAAGGTATTGATCATATCATTGATCTAAAAGATGGTATAACAGCTGACGAATTCATCCGAAGTATCTATTTTTATGTATAAGATGAACTTTATTTGACGATTCTTGAAAAATTAATGATGGTATTGCACCATGAGAAATTTGTGAAAATTGTTTGAAGTAGTTCTTGGAAAACTACGTAAATGATATACCATGATTATGAATATTCATATGTCAAGTTTGACCTCTATGATGATGGTATATATATAGTGTCATACAAATAATTCAATTTGAATGTGATTTTACAAATGATTCTCAATGAATCATAAGTTCATCTTCATTGAGATAGTGCTAAGTCATAAGATGAGTGACTCTGGCAAATTACCCAAATATTGTTCATCTATTAAAGAAAACATTTGGCATGACAAATATAGAATGGTTCTTGTCGAATCATTTTTATTCCATGTTTTCATGAATAGTCAAAAGTCATGACCAGATTGTGAGAGATGATGAGCAGTTATTGACACCACAGAAAGCATTGGATGTTATTATAATTATAAGACTTTCAAGGTTGTTTTTGTGAACAAAACTCGACTTATTTCAAAGCTAGCTCAAAATTGAAGCTATGCAGATTTTTTAATAAGAAGTTATGTTGAGGATGCCAAATTTAAATTTTTAAATATTATTCTATGTTTCTTTATATATTCTATATTATTATTGTTCCTTGTTTATAATATATATATATATATATTTGTTTACATTTATGAGATTTATCCATTTAGAAAGAATTTGTACACCCTAAAAGGGGTCACGAAAGATATATGTCCTGAAAGGCGTATGTTCTGAATGAGATTTATCCATTTGTATAAGAATTTGTTCACCTTAAAGGGGTCATAAAAAGCATATGTCCGGGAAGGCGTATGTCTTGAGAAACAAGATTAAAGACAATACAACTATAAGTAATATTTCTTAATAGAGTCAAGAATTAACACTTGCTTGGAATGTAGTGCAGTTGTAGCTCGCTACCCTTTCCAAAGGAGTATAATTGACCCATAAGCATGTGTACTCTTAATGACAAGGCATTACTCTCATGTGTGAGAATGATTTTCCACGATTAAAAAAATCATAAGATAAGGGTCAACAAGCTCTAGAAGAGAAGCTTCAATACCACATATAGAGTGAAATTTTTGTACTGAGAAAGCTTTATAAGTAACAAGTTTCCTCAAAAAGTTAGACTGATGTACCTGATGCGGATATCAATGTATATTCTGGAAAAAAAACAAGTCGTGATTGTAGCTGCTTGTGTTCTCCTTTGTTTTGTATCACATGTGTGTTAGTACAATGGAGAACTTGAGATAAGATAATTAAGAAAACAACAAAATTTCCAATGTTTTTTTGGCATGACCGGTTAGACCATCCCGAATCAATAATGATGCAAATTGACATCCACTGTACGTGTGGACACTTGCTGAAGAATTAGATTCTTCTAGCAAATGATTTGTTGCTTGTTTTTAAAAACCTTTTATATTTATAAGGCTATCACCAGTTGATGTTATATGTAAACCTGAATTTTTATACGCGTGAATTCAGGTGAGATATGGGGACCATATCCTGACCATTTTTGGACTATTAAGATTTGGTTTAAATTGATGCATCAACCAAATGGTCATTAAAGCTAAATGTTGCAAGATTGAATAATAAAGTCCATAAGATTGGACAATGCTAGTGAAATTTTAACGCCTTAATATGAACTTTTACATGTTCATTAGGATAAATTAATGGTTAAAAAAACCATCGATCAAAGATCTATAATGAATTGTAAAATCTTTTGGTTCGAGAATCCCAATATGCATTTGGAGACATGTAATTTACATTAAGCAACATTGATTTGCATCAAGCCAAAAAGTATTGATGAACTCTCACTCTTATAAATGACTTTGAGTCAAAAGCTAAATATCCTCCCATACAAGGTTTTGTTCGAAAGATTTATATACTATGCTTCAGTGGATCAATCAATTCCTTGAAGATGTTGGGATTGTATGTCGATTTCAAATTTTAATACCTTGAACTAACAGCTCGGGAGAAAAGAAGCAATTGGAATGTGAGATGATATGATATCAAATATAGAATTGTGTCATCCTCGTCATGTATAGTATGAAATTTTTAAGTTCCAAATACTATTTATCTCCAAAAAGTTGGCAACTCAATTGTTTGATGTTGAGTGAAAATTATGTGCCAACGTCTAATGCTCCTGTATTATAATGTCCCGTGAGGACAAGTGCAAATAAGTCTAACCTGTAGCATGGTAGACTATATGGTTCCAATGACAAAGCCCTTAAAAGGAGCATAGAATTAAGATGGTCATACTAAAAAGGGTAGCTCTAGATGAGCCGTCAGACATGACAAATTACCGGTATATAAGGTTATCAGGTACTTGATGATAATAGAGATCTCGAGATATTTTGTCATGTCAATAAGATAATGGAACCGACATGTGCGTTATCATGGAATGTTGAAAGAGGAGATCGACAATAGAATACTTCACAAATTAGCTATAACTAAGCGTGTGACGAACACTACGAGGATACTTAAATGAGATGTGGGACGACTGCACTCCAAAGGAGCTTGTGGGCCTGATAGACTTATTTATAATCTAGTTGGGTAAGTGGCAATGTATCAGTAAGGTACCCCATATATGTAAACGAGTAGTGTAAGAAACACGAGAAGTAGTCGACTTCGTACGACAGTCAGCGATGCAAACTCACACCAGAACAGCAAGTTACCGTGAACAATGGAGGAGGAAGAACTCAGTTAAACCAATGAGATTAAAAGAGTCAAAGAACTCATTCTAGGAGGAAACAATTAAGAGTTATGAAGTACGAGGAGCAATGATTAGTAAGTATGAACAGTTTATATGTCCCAAGATTTTCGGGGAAACTGTGAAGAGCAATAAGCACTGAACAGTAAGTCCAGATTACACAGGAATCTCAGACTGAGAGTCAGTTAGTAGGGAACAATTCAGACGCTGGAAGGCGTAATAAGAGCATGAACATCAGATCTCCAGAGAACTGGATAGACAAGCTATAACAACATGAACGACCGTGTGTAGATAAAGATACCACACGTCCATTAAGAGACCTTAATTCCTAAATTATAAGGATACAAAAGAGCTGTAAAACATATTGAAGAGTTAGGAAGGACAAACTAAGCCCCAATATTATCAGAGTCGCGCAACAGAAGCTAGTGGACCGTATCTTAAAGGTTTGATATACCTAACAAAAGAGAAGAAGGAAGGATGTGTCTCACATCTTCCAGTCGAATAAAATATACGACTTATCTACCAAATACCTTGGAACCTTAGAGACTACACTGGAACACAGTTGTAAGATTGGTATGAGCACCAATAAGTATCCTTGATACAGAGACTAAGCCATTACCATGGTGAAGACCCTCTGACCCAATCATAATGTGAGATAGACTACATGGGAGCCAGAATGCTCCATGTCACCTAAACATCTTGAACCTATGTTCAAGGATGATATAATGTTGATTACGTGGGCGTAATCCATTTTAAGGGGGGTAGAGCGTACAATCGCTTAGCCTATATTTCACGTATTCAGTACGTAACCTACAGTGTGCATAGCACAATACAATTAGTTGTGATGTTTTATACGTATGTTATATAAACACATGTATTCATTCTTATGTGGTAGTAGTTATTACGCACAATTAAATGCGAATACCAGATGTATTAGAGGACGACCTCGTTAACTTTGGTGCGAGAATTCAAGAAAAAGGAGTAGAAACTCCAGGGGAATTAAAATCCCTATGATAGGTATTGATATAAGACCAAATATGGTAATGTTATGAGGTATGAATTGGTATGAGACCTAATATGGTAATGTTATGAGGTATGAATCGGTATGAGACCGATGTAGAACCTGGTACGAATTAAATTCTCTAAGGAATTGCTGAGAGGTAAATTAAGAATGACTGATGGACTGAGTTCCATAATTTGGAGATGTATTGATTTACGACTATGACTAGAAGGACTAAAAGATATAAAATGCTACATGAATAATTATTTGATTGTTTGAATTTGACGTGGGAGGTAAAACTTGATCTTGGCCAGATCAAGGAAAACTGAACACAAATTGGGGTGAAAGGATAGTCCAACACTGATGCTGATCACATCAGGGTCGGATGATTCCTGAAACTCCCTACAAGTGGTCACAATTAACCACGTTAAGAGTAGATGCAGTAGCATAAAGTGGATTTGGAGTTGACATGTATTTTGGTATTACTCGCTCATGAACTCGAGGACATGAAAACCTTTGTCTCCGGACCGGTTACTTGAGGAGTATACAACAGAGAATATACAAAGAGTATTTTGATTACTAAAACATGCAAAAGAAATGTTGTGTGACAAGTGTGGTAAATATATATATACATATGGCAAACCTTATGAGTCGGAATGCCTATACAGACATTGAGTGATCTATATGATCTTTTAGTGTGAAGTTACCTGTGTGTTCTAAGAGATATAGATACATAGGAACTTTGGGGACAAAGTTCTTTTAAGGGGGGTAGATTGAAATACCCCAAACCTTAATATATTAATGAACTATCTAATTAGGATATACTAAGGCTAGAACGTGCCTTAGAAACATTAGAATAAGTATTAAACAACAATTTACACCAAAACATGCTTTAGGAACAATTAGAGCAAAAGGTGTTTTAAAGAGTATAAATAAATTAGGGAACTACCACTAACTTCCCAAGAGATTTCAAATGTGAAATACCTCTAAGATTAGTAATACACATTAAGCAGAATTAGCGTTTAAACCGAAAACGCACCTTAGAGCACAAAAATGTGCTTTAAAGAAAAATGTGCTTTAAAGGGAGATGTGCCTTAAGCATTTATACATGGAACTAAAAGGCTAATGAGCCTAAATACCAATAAGGAATAAGGGGACAACAATAAAATGATCATAGGAGCCATAGCGTATACACACAAATTAAGTATACAAGTCCACACAAAAACCGGTACTAAACGGACGAAAGTCAAGGAGAAACCACCAAACGACTTGGTTTAAATTGGAATTAGCAACATGCTATTTCATGAACAAAGTTTCTAAAGGTTGTAAATGTACTAAGAACACATTTAAACTAGCCAAAACAAATTGCAAAATCAATGTGAACCCGGAAGCACATAAAATGTGTTTTAAGGCATTTTTGGCCTTGTAACATACCTATCACACAGTATAAGTCATTAGGAACGAGTTTAATGTATCAAATATTACATAAAAACATTAGAAAAACAAAAAAATTCAGGTCAAACAAGGCAAAAGCTGGCCGAAATCAAGGGGGTGAGTCATTAAGGACAAATACTTTATTTTCTACTATTACACCTACTCAAGACTTCCTTGCATTGCCTTATTATCTTGTCCCCTTAGTGAATGATTAACCAGACTCTTACCTATCAAATGAGAGCTTTCAAATTCGGAGATCATCCTCTCATTGAAGAAACAACACAAAAAAACTCCATGTTCTTAGATTTAAGCCTTAAAGAACACCTTGTCTTGTAAGAATCATAACTTTCTCGTCCTAGCTCCAAATCACAAGCTTGATAGCTCGTTGGAATCCTCTTTTCAAGAGCTTTACAACCATAGCTCATGAGCCCCCAGATTCTCAGGAAAAACCACGAAGAAGTGCCTTTGATTCTCGAGGTAAAACATTGCCTTCTTGAAAACTTCTTGTTCTTTGGTTTTTGTTACAGCCGATTGGCATGGGATACTAACCCATCTTATTCTTCATCTTATTGTATAATTTTGGAGCCAATTTCTCTAGCAAATTGCTGTCAAATTTCTAAGGAAATCAAGCTTAAATATTAAGCTAATGGTTAATATACAAGGTAAATCCTACAACTACCTATTTCAAGGTTCTGATTGTTGATTTATATATGATCTAACATGTTATTTATTTTGTTTAGGACTACCGAATTTATTGATGTGTTAGATTCAATTTTTAACACATTAAATGTTAATGTTTTGTAAATCAAAAACTAGATTTATACTCCTTATGATATAACCTACAATATAAGCTAACATAATATACAAGAAAAGTTCATATACTAAAATTTAGTGTTTGGCCGAAAATTAAGAGATCTTAGGTGAGTTAGAAAAAATTATATAACTAAGTTAAATTAAAGGAACTAGTATAATTAAGTGTAATATGTAAAGTTTGTGAAGTTTTGGTCACATAAAATTAAGGCCGAAAATATATATGAGTTAATATGTATTTTTGAGAGTTTAAGTGATGAGAAATAATTGTAGAATTAAGTTTACAATTTATAAAGAGTTTATAAGAGTTATAAGGAATTTATAAGGTTTTTGGTAAATTTAAGGATAATAAAAGATGGTATTTATATACTATAACATTAGATAATTAAATCTGGTGGTTTAGAGATGTTTAAAATGATTTTTGATGTTCAAAAATCTGTAGGAAAATTAGTTACGAAAATTAGAAATTAATTGGAGTTAAAATGGTTAATAAATGAGTTAAGATAAAAGAAAAGACCACAAGGGTAAAATGGTAATTTCCCTGGTCAAAATTGGTCAAACGTGGTCAAACTTGGTCAATGACAGTTTGTAAAATGTTTAGAGGAGCTAGAATAAAATTGGTAGCAAAAAATTAGATATTAAAAGGATAAATGAATAAAAAGTTAAGTTAAATTAACTTTAGGGGTAATTTGGTAAATTATGGAAAGTTAGGGGGTTTGACCATAAAAGGCTGGTCAAACATGGGAATATTTTGGTAATTGACCAAAAGTATTAAAGAAATTAATTAAGTAAGACTTTGGAAGAAATTAGAAATAAAAAAAAATAAGTTTAGAACTTACTAAGAGTAAAATGGAGATTAAGAGAAAACTATGGGTAAGTAATATAAATAACACATTTTTATGTGTTTAGAAGGTTAAGGAAATTAAATAAAGAATTTAGAAACAAGTTGTAAAAGAAACAGAGTTAAGACGGGTTTAAATGAGACCCGTATATAAATTAAGGTATACGAGGGGTATACCCGTAATTTAATAAATATAGGAGAAAATCAATACTTAAAGTATTTTAATGAAAATACAAGTTATATAGGGAAAAGAAATAAATATGTATGATACAGAGTATCATACGGGCGTATACGAAAAATTTTAGTGTACATGAATAGTACTCGTATACATGAATAGTATACATATACATGAATAGTAAATACGTATAAATGAATAGTAACTACATATATATGAACAGTCAAATACGGGACGTATACGTGAATAGTAAAATACGTATATGTGAATAGTAAAATACGTATACATGAATAGTAAATACGTATACATGAATAGTAACTACATATATATGAACAGTCAAATACGGGACGTATACGTGAATAGTAAAATACATATATGTGAATACTAAAATGCGTATATGTGAATAGTAAAATCGTACACATTAAATACGGTGAATAGTAGAATACAGTGAATAGTAAAATACGAGGCCGTATAAATGAATAGTGTTATACCCAAAATTTCAACCCCCCGGAAGAGAGTCTCTACTAATATGCTAGTTTGGTCAAGTAGCGAGGGTTCCCAGTTCGATCGGCACATTTCAGAGTACTAGGGAAAGCTTAATCATCTCCAAGAGCACTTTCGTAATTTTTCAAGGCTCCTAAGCCCCCTATAGGCTTTCTCTCTCCTACAAAGAAGGGTCAAATCAATTCAAAATGCTTTGAAATTTTAACCCATGATAGAGGATGACATTTTAAGCATAATGGCGTTGGAATTTTTTTTTTTCGAATTTCCAATAATTTTCTAGCAATTTCTGACTGAATCTGACGAGAAATTGAATTTAAAAATATTCCAATATCCAAAAAATTCGATTCCACTTTAGAAAATCAGAAATATCATCCTTTACCCATGTGTAAAATTTCATAATCAAATTCTTTTTGGAAGCCCTTGTGCTAAGACGTCGGTAAATCTCGGTTTTTACCGGATTTTTCTATCTTTAAGGAAGCCTATATAAGGAACCTTATCCCATGATCAAATCAGAACCTCAAGAACCCTAGACCCTCAAAGAAGGCAGCCGTCTCATTCTCTTCACGTTTTTACACATCCAAGCACCAAAATCACATCAAAAATCCCCCGAAATCACCATCTAAACACATTTTTCAACTCCCAACACATCAACAATCATCAAACATCAACCAAACCACCTCCAAAACGTGAAGAACACCTTCAACAATCAACAACCAGAAGCTCGGGTCGAACTCAATCCGGAACCGGCACCATCGGAGCCTCCGAAGAATCCCGACGTGAAGAATCCTCCTGAATTCGAAGGTAAAACAGGTTGCAATTCTACTTTTCTAACTCTCCACGACCTTATTAACTCTCTGTCAAATTTTGGGTTCAAACCAACCTTTTTACACTTCTGTATTGCTAATTACTTTTGTTTCTGCCTTGTTACTTGTTCGTCAAGTTTCGTACATAATTCGACTTCAAACTGCAATCTTTCAATTACTAACGAATTGTATACCTTTCAGGCTACACGTGCATAATTTTTGAGCCGAAAACACGTTCGGGAACCACCATAAAACCCTTGTCCGTGGGTGGTCCGGGATCTCGGACCTATGGTCCGGGACCACGGACGGGTTGTCCGTGGCCACGGACACCCACGGACGGCGGCGGGATTTTTAAATTTTAAAAATTTAGGTTTTGCTAAACTATGTCCGGGCCTACGGACATCCTGTCCGTGGCCCCGGATTTTTAAAATTTTTGTTTTCTGTTTAATTCGACTTTTATTTTCACATAGGTTAACTAGGGTCCGTGGTTACGGACATTAGGTCCGTGGCTACGGACGGAAACAAAATTTGACCTAATTCTGCCTTCAAAACCCTAGTTTAGGTAATTTCAACTTTCACTTTTATTTTCAGTCAAAAAATGCTAAAAAACACAAAAAACAGAAGCTCGCGCACTTAGGTTAAAACGACTCGTAATAACCCGTAATTAAACTAAGTAGAGGAAAAACGACTTCTAGGGGTAATGAAAGTAATTGAACCCTAAATAAGTCGAATATCAAGCCCCCGAACCCGAACTCTCCTTTCCTAATTTGATCTAGGTTAAAATTAGGTGGCGACTCATAATAGGTTCCAGTGAGCTAGCTTAGGTTTTAATAATTATTGTTATATGACATAGTAATTTATCTTAGGTTATAAGTGGACCTAAAACCCGGTTAGATCCTAATCAGCTTTAATCAACATAGGATAGGGTTTAAAATCGAGGCTCACAGACTGGCGACTCTGCTGGGGACAAACTTCTTAATATTAACTTGTTTAATTTTAAGAAAGAGGGCTTAACTCAAAAAATGTTTATTTATGGCTTTATTACTTTGTTTGTTTACTTTTGTGCGCACTTTAATTTTCTGCACCTTTGCATCATTTGAGAGCGAGGGTCCATCTAAACCGATTTCACCCCGGGACCCGTTTGAGGGTCCCCTGTCAGGGACTCACACCTTTTAGGTGATGTGAATAAGCGGGGAAAAAGAGGAGGATGTCGTCTAACCACATCCCCTTAATACCCGGGCCTTAGCCCCAAGCGTTTTCCTGGCAGTGTCCTTACCTAGCCCATTGTTTGGCCAGACAAAGACCCAGCCGCAGACGCACACCTTCAAGTGATGTGAAAAAAGTGGGGAAGCCCAAAGAGAATAGCGTGCAAGCCCTATTCCTTTGTGGCGACCTGGGCCCAAGCCCCAAGCACCTCTCCGGATCGATCCATACCCACATTGATTTAACCGTCAAGTGAGGACATGTTGAATTTGAGTGGGCCTTGTTTGCTTGTATGATTGGCTCATTACCCAGCCTAGAGATTGATAGTAACTTCTCCTACATTAACCTAGCCCAGCCCGAATTGGCGGCTCTATTTGTTTGCGGCCCACAGGTCCTGTTTGGTTTAATACGTGAATCATTTGGGCTTCGGCCCAAAAGTTTAGACTTAGGTGATTTCTCTCTTTCGGCCCAATTTGAATTATCAATTTAGTTCTAGGCCCATGAAAAACAAATCCACCTGAAGCAATCCATAAAAATCCATCAGGCCTTTCCATTTCAAGGCCCATTCTAGTCCAGGAAGACTTTTCACTCGGGTTTTGACCCACGATCCTAGACACGGGTATCATCTTCAGGCCCAATCATAGTTACTCGGCCCAAATTCCAATTCACATCCAGAACATGGTTTAGAAATCACTTCGGCCCATGCGCTTTACTTTTAACCCAAACACATTCTGGCCCAAGCGCCCAATTCTCAGAACATTTCAGCCTAGGCACCAGTTCACAGCTCATGAATCATTCCGGCCCATGTGCCTCTCTTCCAACTCATTTCGGGCCTCAGTGCCAACCCACAATTTTCAAAACATTCCAGCTCATGTGCTTTTCTTGCAGCCCAAACAAGTTTTAGCCTAAAACTTCTTTGCGGCCCAGAATTTTTAGCTCAGGTCACTTTTGTTTTCCAACAGATAAGCCCAAATCTCAAAGAATGCAGAGGGAGGAAATCCAGTCAACATGGATGCCCAGTTAGCCGAAGAATTCAATGGGATGCTGGAAAAGATTGAGCGCATGGAGAGGGCCAACAAGCCAGCCAGTTTTGACTACTTTTCCACTGGATTATATCCCAAGGTTGATCTCCCTCCAAGGTTGAAATTGCCAACACTTCCTCTATACAAAGGTTCCTCCGACCCACAACTTCATTTGGCAATGTTCGATAGGGAAATGTCCATCCTTTCGCTAAACGACATGCAGAAGGCCAAGGTATTTGCTCACTATCTCGATGAGACCCCTCAGCGTTGGTACATAACTCGAAGGATGAATACTAAGACCTACGAGGAGGTCTGTGAAGCTTTTCTGCATCATTTTGAGTACGCTAGAAGTTTTGGAGTAACCAGGGCTGATCTTGCAAGCACACGACAAAGAGAAGGTGAATTAATGACCGACTTCGTCAAGCGTTGGAGGATGAAGGCAGCCGCAATGCTCACACAGATGGACGAACAAGAGCAAATCCGAATGGTAATTAAAAATATGCAGAAGCAATACAGTGACGAGCTGAAATTCACATACTTTCCTAGCTTCAACATGCTGATGGGACAAGTTAATGTCCTAGAAGAAATTATTCACCTAGGGGAGTTAAAACTTGGGAACTCAAAAAAACACCGGGAATGGCTCGAGGACAGCAGCCTGTATCCTAAGTGGCACCCGAAAGAGAACTAGGCAGCATGAGGTAAACACCGTTCGACAGATAAAAGGACCGGGACAAATCGTTGAGGCAATGGAATCATCCCGAAAGAGCTCCCGTCGGAGAGAGTTCACAAACATCGGTTAACCATTGAGCCAGGCTTTTGAAAGACTCCAGGAACGAAACATGCTGCAACCTCTCACCCCTCGACAAAGAGACCCCCAAAAAGGAAGGAATCTGAACCAGTATTGTCAGTATCACCAGCTTCCCGGTCATGACACCGACAACTGCAAAATTCTGAAGCAGCACATCCAAGATCTTATCAATCAAGGTTTTCAACTCCCCGAGTAGGAATCCCATGTCAAGCACCATCAGAGAATGCTATCTTCAAGTGTTTTCTCTGATTTCTTCTCTTTACTAGTCATTTTTATGTTTTTCCAATGTTTGTAGTAGTTAGTTTCCTTTATCATTTTCGGTAGTTTCTCTAAGTCTGTAATTTCCAACATTATCTCATGATTCATAAATAAAATCATAGTTCCATTTTCACAATTCCTGTACAAACCATTTTCATTCATCGAAAAAACGAAAAAAACAAAAATGCTTTCCAGGGAAAAGGATCACGGAGTAATCATTTCCCGACTATGGAACAGAATGATTTATCTCTTGTTTCTAAAATTTGAACATGTCTCGCTAAGCATCATAACTCACCCCAAAACATCCAAAACAACCCACGAAGCGGTTCCAAATCCACATCTATCGAATTGTTGTCACAAACCCCAAATCAATACTGGGGGCAATCTGAGTTTAGAATCGTTGTCTTCGAATCCTTTGGTTAAGCTTGTGAACAAGTCTCTGAGTGAAGATCTCGCGAGAGTGTCTTGAGTGGTAAAACCATGAGTGAATGAGCGTATCATTCTTACACGACTCCGGTGAGTCCACATTCAAAGGTGAGGTAAATGGTATAACTCCGACCGAAGGAGATAATTTGTAAATTTACTCTTAGACCTGGGAAAAGTAACAAAGAACGGATACACAACTATCAGGAATGACGAAGCACCTAGGTACAACACCACATAGCCAAAAGCTTGTAAACCCTATCATTAAACCCTAGGCACCCCCGTTGAGCCTTTCGTATATCCCTTTTTGATATTATGAACTCCACAAAAATAAACCAGCCAATAATGAATGTCCAGCCCGGTGACCAAAGGAAGCAAGGAGCCAGATTCTCAGATAACATTCTCATCAGTCCAAAGAAGCAATGCCGCTATCAGCATGACGAAGCGATCCGCAAATGGTCCCAGAGTGACACAGGATCAAAAGAGCTCACATCAAAACAGCTCTCGAAGCCCAAAACCGGGAAACACAAGAACCTCGAAGGCAAAGTCAAGAAAGGATAAAACAAAAAGGCAAACCCGAAGTGCCTCGAAGAAGTCCAAATCACAAAAAAGAGAAATGGTGTAAAGGACAACTTCAAAGTCCATGTCCAGAAGCTCAAAAACAACGTCAACACAAAGCAGGTAGATGACTTCAAGACAAGGAAGATGAATCTGAGAGAAGACGCAAAGTGCAGCTTTGGTCACCCCTTTAAGCTCCACATACCTCAAACATCCCTCCATGGTCCCGTTGTCTTTCATCACACCCCATGGCCACGTTATAAGCCTCAAAGACTTCCGACTTGATAGTTGTGTATCCAATCACGTGAAAGTAAAAAATCGAATGCGTAAATTCATCAAATATCAAATTCAATGGTCTAGAAGTTGTGATCGTAAGTGAGAAACGAGTGTAAACACCAAACACGTCGAGTGTAGGTTAGGAAGCACCAAATCAGAACATAAGCCTTGACCCTGTGAGGACGAGACTCGTTCGCACGTTTGATCAAAGAAAATAATGGGGGCAATTGTTGGTTCCAACAATTGCTATGACAACACCAATGGGAACCCAAAGCTCAAACATCACCACCATCATCCCACCACAGGCACACATAAGCCCTTACCACCACATCAAGCACCTCAGGCCCACACAAGCCCTTACTTTCACTTCATACACCACACTGGCCCACATAAGCCCTTACCCCCACACCTCCACTACATAGGCACACATAAGCCCTTACCACCACATCAAGCACCTCAGGCCCACACAAGCCCTTACTTTCACTTCATACACCACACTGGCCCACATATGCCCTTACCTCCACACCTCCACTACACAGGCCCACATAAGCCCTTACCTTCACATCAAACACCACAGGCCCACATAAGCCCTTACCTTCACATCATACACCATACCCCATCGGCGAAATGTTCATTTCGTAGGAGATAAATTACAAGTCCGAAGTCTATAGTTAGGAAATGATAATTCACTTTCCTTTTCACTAAACAGAATTTTCTTCAAACACTGCCACGTTTGGCACCTCTTTCAACAATTTCTTGTCTTGAACAACTTTTCTTTAAACACTTCGGTTTCATAAACCTCATCATGGCCGCATTTGGCACACTTTCTAGCAATGTCTTGCTTTGGACAATTTTTGATCCTTAACATTGCCATGTTTGGCACATTTTCCAATGATTTCTTGTTTTGGACAAGTTTCCTACATACACTTTGATTGTATTTTGACATGCACATCATCTTTGCCACGTTTGGCACTTTCATAATCAACTTTCATCATGATCATTTGCATAAAGTTTACCTTGCATCCGTCTGTACGAAACTCCTCATCACAGACCAGAGATATAGATTCTCGGCCGAAGGTACAGATTCTTCAGAGATACAGATTCTTCAGAGATACAGATTCTTCAGGGATACAGATTCTCACCCGATCAGGGATACAAATTCTCAGCCGAAGGTACAGATTCTTCAGAGATGCAGATTCTCAGCCAAAGATTCAGATTCACCAGAATAGATGAACTCAACCTCAGGCTCGTCATGAACCCAATTTCCTACCATTCCACTTAGGCACCCATAGGTCCTACTTTACATTCGTCAATTTAGGCACACATCACATCGATCTCATTACATCTCTTTTCCAGGTTCCCGACACCTGATAATGCTCGGCGTATCCCATTTAAATTCAGGTTCCCGACACCTGATAATGCTCGGCGTATTTCATTCGCTTTCGGGTTCCCGACACCTTAGAATGCTCGGCGTACTTCATTCCTTTAAAGGTAGTCAACGCCTTAGAATAGCTTGACATCATCATCCTCATAGGTAGTCAACGCCTTAGAATCGCTTGACATCCCTTCCACTTTACTCATATGTGGTCAGCGCCTTAGACAGCTCGACACAACTTGTCAGATTTCAATTGCATGTGGGGTCTTTTAAGATCCAAAATTTTGGGGGTATCACTCAAGCATCAACTAGCCTTCTCATTTCCATTACAAAGTCTAGTTGACGGGGGGCAATCTGTTATACCCAAAATTTCAACCCCCCCGGAAGAGAGTCTCTACTAATATGCTAGTTTGGTCAAATAGCGAGGGTTCCCAGTTAGATCGGCACATTTCAGAGTACTAGGGAAAGCTTAATCATCTCCAAGGGCACTTTCGTAATTTTTCAAGGCTCCTAAGCCCCCTATAGGCTTTCTCTCTCCTACAAAGAAGGGTCAAATCAATTCAAAATGCTTTGAAATTTTAACCCATGATAGAGGATGACATTTTAAGCATAATGGCGTTGGAATTTTGATTTTTCGAATTTCCAATAATTTTCTAGCAATTTCTAACTGAATCTGACGAGAAATTGAATTTAAAAATATTCCAATATCCAAAAAATTCGATTCCACTTTAGAAAAATCAGAAAATCATCCTTTACCCATGTGTAAAATTTCATAATCAAATTCTTTTTGGAAGCCCTTGTGCTAAGACGTCAGTAAATCTTGGTTTTTACCGGATTTTTCTATCTTTAAGGAAGCCTATATAAGGAACCTTATCCCATGATCAAATCAGAACCTCAAGAACCCTAGACCCTCAAAGAAGGCAGCCGTCTCATTCTCTTCACGTTTTTACACATCCAAGCACCAAAATCACATCAAAAATCCCCCGAAATCACCATCTAAACACATTTTTCAACTCCACAACAAAAAACATCAAAACCACCTCCAAAACGTGAAGAACACTTCAACAATCAACAACCAGAAGCTCGGGTCGAACTCAATCCGGAACCGGCACTATCTAAGCCTCGAAGAATCCCGACGTGAAGAATCCTCTGAATTCGAAGGTAAAACAGGTTGCAATTCTACTTTTCTAACTCTCCACGACCTTATTAACTCTCTGTCAAATTTTGGGTTCAAACCAACCTTTTTACGCTTCTGTATTGCTAATTACTTTTGTTTCTGCCTTGTTACTTGTTCGTCAAGTTTCGTACATAATTCGACTTCAAACTGCAATCTTCAATTACTAACGAATTGTATACCTTTCAGGCTACACGTGCATAATTTTTTAGCCGAAAACACGTTCGAGAACCACCATAAAACCCTTGTCCGTGGGTGGTCCGGGATCTCGGACCTATGGTCCGGGACCACGGACGGGTTGTCCGTGGCCACGGACACCCACGGACGGCGGCGGGATTTTTAAATTTTAAAAATTTTAGGTTTTGCTAAACTATGTCCGGGCCTACGGACATCCTGTCCGTGGCCCCGGACTTTTCAAATTTTTGTTTTCTGTTTAATTCGACTTTTATTTTCACATAGGTTAACTAGGGTCCGTGGTTACGGACATTAGGTCCGTGGCTACGGACGGAAACAAAATTTGACCTAATTCTGCCTCCAAAACCCTAGTTTAGGTAATTTCAACTTTCACTTTTATTTCCAGTGAGCTAGCTTAGGTTTTAACAATTATTGTTATATGACATAGTTATTTATCTTAGGTTATAAGTGGACCTAAAACCCGGTTAGATCCTAATCAGCTTTAGTCAACATAGGATAGGGTTTAAAATCGAGGCTCACAAATAGTAGAATACGAGGCCGTATAAATGAATAGTAGAATACGAGACCGTATAAATGAATAGTGAAATACGGATGAATAGTGAAAAATACGAAAATCTAATACAAGGTCTGTATGAGTCTAAAGTTACTAACTATGCAACTAAATAACTGCTAATGACGTTAGTGTGTTAATGAATTGGAATTGAGCTCGAAAACGCTCCTAAATGAACGAACCCGTTTAACGACGTATACTATTATACCCGGGTTAACCTAGAAGAGGTTTAAGTTGAAAGAGAACCAAATTAGTTCTAAGACACAGGTACTAATACTAGTTCTGGTTACAGATCTAGATAAGTCAGAGGCGTTCGGCGGATTAGGCGAAAGTGGGATTAAGAGCTAGCCAGTCTCCGGTGTACGGTATGGGATTCTTGTAGCTTGTTTGCTAACGAGGTCTACCTCGGTTTGTGTGCTATGTGTTATTGTGATGACCAAACAGGATTAAGCATGAACCGATTTATTGTATTGTTATTGTGCACGTTGCACACTAACACGATTTGATTCAGAGCTTGTTCATTAACTATGTTTAATAACAATTGTATAAGGTTAAATATTCCCTATTTAGTTGGTTAATACCGAGAGAGGTTTAACTAACCAATCGTCAAAGAGACTTCAGCTAACTGGAACTTGGGAGAAGAGGAATCCGGGACTGACTCCGGTCATGCATGTTCAGGTTAGGAGGTCGGCATCTGTATCAGATCTGTCTTCCGCCTAGGGTCGACAAACTGACCCGACCATCTCGAGTGAACAGTTCGAGATGGGAGGCAAATTCAGGAGGCGCAGGAGGGTCAAGCCTACACCCCTCATAACTTAAGAATAATGTTTATTAACCCAATGGAGCTAATAACTCATTGGCTAGGGTTACCATGACCCGACAAAAATAAACAATTCAGTTAGAGAACAACCAGTTCTAATAAGAGAACGGTTGACACTTATAAGGTATGGTCAAACACGAGAACTAAACAATTCTCAGGCCTCAGGAGTTAGGAATCTAACTTACATCATTAATGGGCGTCCATTACGACGTTCGATTTATTTGAGCTGTGAATGTTTCACATAAATGTGTTGTTTGTTATCGTACTTCTTATTATTATTTGTATGAATAAACAATTGCATATATTCGACAAAGTAGTCGTGTGTAACCCGGCTAGCTTGTGGGCTGCACGTTTTCTGTACCAGCCATGTGCCGAGCCCCTTGGGGCCTGTGATTTAAACTTTGCAGGTAGGTACCAGACGAAGACTCAACCTGAGAGTAGGAGCGGGTAGAGTACTTCGGGTTGCTTTTACATTTGTTACACGAGTTGTGCATGTACACTCGTTTAGTGTATTATGAGATGTTAGTATGATGTATTAGGATAAGATACTCGGTATAAGTTGTGGTTTATGATTGTAATGTTTTAGATGCTCGAGTAATTATCCGGTTAGTCAGACCGTGACTTGTTAAGAGAATAGGCCTAGTTAGTCACGTGGGTGACTAACGGCGGTAACACCAATTTAGTAGAACTTTCCGCTGCGTTGTTAATGAATGAGATGGACTTAGGACGATGATCGTTGATTTGGAGTTGGGGTGTTACAAAAAGTGGTATCAGAGCGTAGTTACGCTCTGATGACTGGAAATTACCGAGCTTAGGAATTACCGAGTTAGGAACTTTAGACTTTGGGATAAGGGTTGAGTATTAGTGCGAGAGGTGCGTTAGTTAGGATTCCCGATGTGTATCGAATATCTATAATACCTGACCCGCCCTCCGCGCCCCTGGTTCTAAGATACCGGAAATGAATGCCAGAGAGATGACAAGCTTTCTCTTACTCGGGAAAACCCGATCTGGCATTACTTAGCATTTGCAATACGAGAAACACCTCGTTATGCAATAGTCTTTCAAGACTTGAAGGTCCCAATGGAGCGCAACGGAACAGGCGCTACCAGCGGAATCCTACCAATGAGAGAATAATAATTACCGGCAACATGGGTCGACATGCTACGCAGTCGATATAACCCCGCCATACCAGTAAGAAGAAAAGCACTACGAGTGCAATGGGAGGACAAGAGAAGCGACAGAAACACCGGACAACAGTCCAAGGAGCAATAACAGCGGGATAATACCGCGCAAGACATAGGGACCTAAAAGTCAATTATGCAGCAGGTAACTCCGAACCTACAAAAAAAAAGAGGGTTGCAAAGACCTAACTGCAATAGCCCAGACGACTACGAATGCATATGCAAGTCATACTCCAAGACAGGACTACGACGTACTGCCTAAGGAGAGTCAATACTCGATAACCACGATGAAGGTGTGGAAACGAGAGTAAGAACCATGACGAAAGCAAAAGAAAAAAGGGTCCCCTCAGAAAGAGGAATACCCTGATAAGTAAGTATACAATCAAAAGCAGTCAGGAAACTGCCCAGATAATCAATTAACCAAAGCCAAGAAGGGCAAAGAAGGAGTCCCATGGACTACCACCTACATGGAGTTTAGGAGAATGTACCATTACCGACGTACACAGTACGATAGCCATCTTGCATGGCGCACTTGCCTTGGCAAGTGCTGCCGCAATGAAGCTATACGGGAAGTCGTGAAGACCAAATGGTAAAAACCACAGGTATAATAATAAACACCGGATTACAAATCCTTAAGACTGAGAGCGAAACAATGGAAGGGCCTGACGGCCTGACCATGACAACTAAATCAATACACCAGTCAGCAGGGAGCTGGACTTGGTCAGGAAACTAAACGGCGTGGGCATCAGCAACAGACAACCGACACTAGGTAAGAACATCAACCAAAACCAAGCCTAACCTTGAATGGAAGAACCAAGAGATTACTCAACAATGTGAGAAGACCAGATGTAAGTAATAACCTACAAGGAAGGTATTACGACATACAATGAAGATGGAGGACATAACAACTTCAATAAAAACGGGATGAACTCCAGAATAATACCATTAACAGCACTCTTCATTGAAGATGTGATAACCCCAGAAACAGAATCAGAGAAAACAAATTTAAGCAATGACCTACCTAGGATCAAAGACGTGCAATCACAAAAGAGAGAACCTCAAAAGGACTACACCATAGAGTTGGTATAGTTGAGCAAAAAGACCCATAAACGATGGTTAGTATTGCTTGCCTAACTCATTAACACCCAAGTATGATTAGTCATTAACGGGTGGCGTAGTCAACGAAAGTTGAAAAAGTATTGACATGGCAGCACATGATAGCCAGGGTAAATATCCGACTTAGACACCTGAAGGCAGAGGCCTAATGAAAACTAATCCTTAATTGCTAAAAGACGCAAGTCTTTGAGAGCGAAGGTATTGTCACAGACACTGATTAACATCGGATTACCTAAGCGAACTTCCACAGCAGGAAGCGAGTTACAACAACTTATTGTTAAACCCAATAGTACATCCAATGATGTGACCAACATTGACAGAGTTTAGAGAACTAGAGAATTACGGGGATAACCTACAGATGAATACGAATACAACAGTGAACCGAACACCGGCTTTCACTTGAGACTAATCAAGCATTAAGGGCCTACGAGCCAAGGATGTTAAATACAACAGAGCTCGAGGCAGAGGAAAGCAAAAAAAAAAGGCTTATCTAGGCCATGAATGAACTACAACTCGTACATACGAGTGGTTATGAAAACCTATACTAAATTGAGGAAGAATTGCCAGTAAAGGGCACCAATGAGAATGTTGAGATAGTGCTATTGACAGGGGTGGAGAACGAACCATTCCTTTTAGGGTGGGGATACCTCTCCTTGTTGTGAGGCCATGAGTGGGAATAAACCCCTCAAAAAGGGCTTTCACTTCTTAGATATTGAATACTCTCTATTGGAGAATGGGAACCGTAGACCTTGAAATTACCTTAGAACATTCCAGTTACACATAAATAATATGGAAGGCTGCAGAGACAGACCTCATATCCAACACCCAGGATTTAAGAATCAACAATCGTCAGAGATAAACATTGTGAGTGCGTAGTATGGCACGTCAAGTGACCAACGCTCAAAAGAGCTTGTGACTCAACGGATGACTTCTTCAGTAACCGGTTAAATTACATGGTAAATAACATCATAAAGGATGAAAGAATGTGAGAAATAGCCTACTTACGAACCTGAGAATTGAAGCAGAACACCTTCATATTAAGAGATAACCATTTTACAACACGATACGGCAACCGCCAAACATCGAAATTAGAGAACTCCCAGTGTGGTTACACCATGAAAGGGTTTGAAAATAAGACAAGACGTTGTAGTAAAACAATTGAAGAATTGTGCCATCAATGGGCATGTAAGAAGCTAAAGCTACTTCGATAGTGGAGGCCATGAGAATAATACCTATCAGGTAGATTAAGTTACAGTGCGCAGCAAAGCAACCACTATATATAAGCCATCAAATATTGACATGAAAGCAATCAGATTTATGAATTAAAAACCCGATGTAAGTAAGATGATGAAATGGGAGACAGACTGTGCAGTAACGTCAGTAGCTTGGACCATGTGATGAAAGGTTTCACAGGAAGCACACTATCCATTCCGTAAGGAGTTGGAAGTGCATTCCTAGTAGATCGACATGAGAAATAAGATAAGAGGCTCTAAGGAAAGAGACCTCAAATTACTAAGGGATCGAGTCGTACTAAATACAGAAGGTATAATGTAGTTATGAACCCAGTAGATGGATATTCCTTGATTAAGTTCAAGAAGAACGACATGTGCGTTATCATGGAATGTTGAAAGAGGAGATCGACAATAGAATACTTCACAAATTAGCTATAACTAAGCGTGTGACGAACACTACGAGGATACTTAAATGAGAGTGGGACGACCGCACTCCAAAGGAGCTTGTGGGCCTGATGGACTTATTTATAAGTTAGTGGGTAAGTGGCAATGTATCAGTAAGGTACCCCATATATGTAAACGAGTAGTGTAAGAACACGAGAAGTAGTCGACTCCGTACGACAGTCAGAGATGCAAACTCACACCAGAACAGCAAGTTACCGTGAACAATGGAGGAGGAAGAACTCAGTTAAACCAATGAGATTAAAAGAGTCAAAGAACTCATTCAGGAGGAAACAATTAAGAGTTATGAAGTGAGAAGCACTGATTAGTAAGTATGAACAGTTTATATGTCCAAGATTTTCGAGGAAACTGTGAAGAGCAATAAGCACTGAACAGTAAGTCCAGATACACAGGAATCTCAGACTGAGAGTCAGTTAGTAGGAACAATTCAGACGCTGGAAGGCGTAATAAGAGCATGAACATCAGATCTCCAGAGAACTGGATAGACAAGCTATAACAACATGAGACCGTGTGTAGATAAAGATACCACACGTCCATTAAGAGACCTTATTCCTAAATTATAAGGATACAAAGAGCTGTAAAACATATTGAAGAGTAGGAAGGCAAACTAAGCCCCAAGATTATCAGAGTCGCGCAGCAGAAGCTAGTGGACCGTATCTTAAAGGTTTGATATACCTAACAAAAGAGAAGAAGGAAGGATGTGTCTCACATCTTCCAGTCGAATAGGATATACGACTTATCTACCAAATACTTGGACCTTAGAGACTACACTGGAACACAGTTGTAAGATTGGTATGAACACCAATAAGAATCCTTGATACAGAGACTAAGCCATTACCATGGTGAAGACCCTCTGACCTAATCATAATGTGAGATAGACTACATGGGAGCCAGAATGCTCCATGACACCTAAACATCTTGAACCTATGTTCAAGGATGATATAATGTTGATTACGTGGGCGTAATCCATTTTAAGGGGGGTAGAGCGTACAATCGCTTAGCCTATATTTCACGTATTGAGTACGTAACCTACAGTGTGCATAGCACAATACAATTAGTTGTGATGTTTGATACGTATGTTATATAAACACATGTATTCATTCTTATGTGGTTGTGGTTATTACGCACAATTAAATGCGAATACCAGATGTATTAGAGGACGACCTCGTTAACTTCGGTGCGAGAATTCAGGAAAAAGGAGTAGAAACTCCAGGGGAATTAAAATCCCTATGATAGTATTGATATAAGACCAAATATGGTAATGTTATGAGGTATGAATTGTATGAGACCAAATATGGTAATGTTATGAGGTATGAATCGGTATGAGACCGATGTAGAACCTGGTAGGAATTAAATTCTCTAAGAATTGCTGAGAGGTGAGAGGTGAATTAAGAATGACTGATGGACTGAGTTCCATAATTTGGAGATGTATTGATTTATGATTATGACTAGAAGGACTAAAAGATATAAAATGCTACATGAATAATTATTTGATTGTTTGAAGTTGACGTGGGAGGTAGAACTTGATCTTGGCCAGATCAAGGAAAACTGAACACAAATTGGGGTGAAAGGATAGTTCAACACTGATGCTGATCACATCAGGGTCGGATGATTCCTGAAACTCCCTACAAGTGGTCACAATTAACCACGTTAAGAGTAGATGCAGTAGCATAAAGTGGAATTGAAGTTGACATGTATTTTAGTATTACTCGCTCATGAACTCGAGGACATGAAAACCTTTGTCTCCGGACCGGTTACTTGAGGAGTATACAACAGAGAATATACAAAGAGTATTTTGATTACTAAAACATGCAAAAGACATGTTGTGTGACAAGTGTGGTAAGTATATATACATATGGCAACCTTATGAGTCAGAATGCCTATACAGATATTGAGTGATCTATATGATCTTTTAGTGTGAAGTTACCTGTGGTTCTAAGAGATATAGATACATAGGAACTTTGGGGACAAAGTTCTTTTAAGGGGGGTAGATTGAAATACCCCAAACCTTAATATATTAATGAACATCTAATTAGGATACTAAGGTCTAGAACGTGCCTTAGAAACTTAGAATAGTATTAAACACAATTTACACCAAAACATGCTTTAGGAACAATTAGAGCAAAAGGTGTTTTAAAGAGTATAAATAAATTAGGGAACTACCACTAAGTTCCCAAGAGATTCAAATGTGAAATACCTCTAAGATTAGTAATACACATTAAGCAGAATTAGTGTTTAAACTGAAAACGCACCTTAGAGCACAAAAATGTGCTTTAGAGAAAAATGTGCTTAAAAGGGAGATGTGCCTTAAGCATTTATACATGGAACTAAAAGGCTAATGAGCCTAAATACCAATAAGGAATAAGGGGACAACAATAAATGATCATAGGAGCCATAGCGTATACACACAAATTAAGTATACAAGTCCACACAAAAACCGGTACTAAACGGACGAAAGTCAAGGAGAAACCACCAAACGACTTGGTTTAAATTGGAATTAGCAACATGCTATTTAATGAAAAAAGTTTCTAAAGGTGTTAAATGTACTAAGAACACATTTAAACTAGCCAAAAAAATTGCAAAATCAATGTGAACCCGGAAGCACATAAATATGTTTTAAGGCATTTTTGGCCTTATAACATACCTATCACATGGTATAAGTCATTAGGAACGAGTTTAATGTATCAAATATTGCGTAAAAACATTAGAGAAACAAAAAAATTCAGGTCAAACAAGGCAAAAGCTGGCCGAAATCAAGGGGGTGAGTCATTAAGGACAAAATACTTTATTTTCTACTATTACACCTACTCAAGACTTCCTTGCATTGCCTTATTATCTTGTCCCCTTAGTGAATGATTAACCAGATTCTTACCTATCAAATGAGAGCTTTCAAATTCGGAGATCATCCTCTCATAGAAGAAACAACACAAAAAAACTCCATGTTCTTAGATTTAAGCCTTAAAGAACACCTTGTCTTGTAAGAATCATAACTTTCTCGTCCTAGCTCCAAATCATAAGCTTGATAGCTCGTTGGAATCCTCTTTTCAAGAGCATTAAAACCATAGCTCATGAGCCCCCAGATTCTCAGGAAAAACCACGAAAACGTGCCTCTGATTCTCGAGGTAAAACATTGCCTTCTTGAAAACTTCTTGTTCTTTGGTTTTTGTTACAGCCAATTGGCATGGGATACTAACCCATCTTATTCTTCATCTTATTGTATAATTTTGGAGCCAATTTCTCTAGCAAATTGCTGTCAAAATTTCTAAGGAAATCAAGCTTAAATATTAAGCTAATGGTTAATATACAAGGTAAATCCTACAACTACCTATTTCAAGGTTATGATTGTTGATCTATATACGATCTAACATGTTATTTATTTTGTTTAGGACTACCGAATTTATTGATGTGTTCGATTCAATTTTTAACACATTAAATGTTAATGTTTTGTAAATCAAAAACTAGATTTATACTCCTTATGATATAAGCTACCATATAAGCTATCATAATATACAAGAAAAGTTCATATACTAAAATTTAGTGTGTGGCCGAAAATTAAGAGATCTTAGGTGAGTTAGAAAAAATTATATAACTAAGTTAAATTAAAGGAACTAGTATAATTAAGTGTAATATGTAAAGTTTGTGAAGTTTTGGTCAGATAAAATTAAGGCCGAAAATATATATGAGTTAATATGTATTTTTGAGAGTTTAAGTGATGAGGATAAAATTAGTTACGAAAATTAGAAATTAATTGGAGTTAAATTGGTTAATAAATGTGTTAGGATAAAAGAAAAGACCACAAGGGTAAAATGGTAATTTCCCTGGTCAAACTTGGTCAAACGTGGTCAAACTTGGTCAATGACAGTTTGTAAAATGTTTAGAGGAGCTAGAATAAAATTGGTAGCAAAAAATTAGATATTAAAAGGATAAATGAATAAAAAGTTAAGTTAAATTAACTTTAGGGATAATTTTGTAAATTATGGAAAGTTAGGGGGTTTGACCATAAAAGACTGGTCAAACATGGGAATATTTTGGTAATTGACCAAAAGTATTAAAGAAATTAATTAAGTAAGACTTTGGAAGAAATTAGAAATAAAAAAAAATAAGTTTAGAACTTATTAAGAGTAAAATGGAGATTAAGAGAAAACTATGGGTAAGTAATATAAATAACACATTTTTATGTGTTTAGAAGGTTAAGGAAATTAAATAAAGAATTTAGAAACAAGTTGTAAAAGAAACAGAGTTAAGACGGGTTTAAATGAGACCCGTATATAAATTAAGGTATACGAGGGGTATACCCGTAATTTAATAAATATAGGAGAAAATCAATACTTAAAGTATTTTAATGAAAATACAAGTTATATAGGGAAAAAAATAAATACGTATGATACGGAGTATCATACGGGCGTATACGAAAATTTTAGTGTACATGAATAGTACTCGTATACGTGAATAGTATACGTATAAATGAATAGTAAATACGTATACATGAATAGTAAATACGTATAAATGAATAGTAAATACGTATAAATGAATAGTAACTACATATATATGAATAGTCAAATACGGGACGTATACGTGAATAGTAAAATACGGTGAATAGTAGAATATAGTGAATAGTAAAATACGAGGCCGTATAAATGAATAGTAGAATACGAGGCCGTATAAATGAATAGTAGAATACGAGACCGTATAAATGAATAGTGAAATACGGATGAATAGTGAAAAATACGAAAATCTAATACAAGGTCCGTATGAGTCTAAAGTTGCTAACTGTGCAACTAAATAACTGCTAACGACGTTAGTGTGTTAATGAATTGGAATTGAGCTCGAAAACGCTCCTAAATGAACGAACCCGTTTAACGGTATAGTATTATACCCGGGTTAACCTAAGAAGAGGTTTAAGTTGAAAGAGAACCAAATTAGTTCTAAGACACAGGGTACTAATACTAGTTCTGGTTACAGATCTAGATAAGTCAGAGGCGTTCGGCGGATTGGGCGAACGTGGGATTAAGAGCTAGCCAGTCTCCGGTGTACGGTATGGGATTCTTGTAGCTTGTTTGCTAACGAGGTCTACATCGGTTTGTGTGCTATGTGCTATTGTGATGACCAAACAGGACTAAGCATGGAACCGATTTATTGTATTGTTATTGTGCGTACGTTGCACACTAACACGATTTGATTCAGAGCTTGTTCATTAACTATGTTTAATAACAATTGTATAAGGTTACAAATATTCCCTATTGATAGTTGGTTAATACCGAGAGAGGTTTAACTAACCAATCGTCAAAGAGACTTCAGCTAACTGGAACTTGGGAGAAGAGGAATCCGGGACTGACTCCGGTCATGCATGTTCAGGTTAGGAGGTCAGCATCTGTATCAGATCTGTCTTCCGCCTAGGGTCGACAAACTGACCCGACCATCTCGAGTGAACAGTTCGAGATGGGAGGCAAATTCAGGAGGCGCAGGAGGGTCAAGCCTACACCCCTCATAACTTAAGAATAATGTTTATTAACCCAATGGAGCTAATAACTCATTGGCTAGGGTTACCATGACTCGACAAAAATAAATAATTCAGTTAGAGAGAACCAGTTCTAATAAGAGAACGGTTGACACTTATAAGGTATGGTCAAACACGAGAACTAAACAATTCTCAGGCCTCAGGAGTTAGGAATCTAACTTACATCATTAATGGGCGTCCATTACGACGTTCGGTTTATTTGAGCTGTGAATATTTCACATAAATGTGTTGTTTGTTATCGTACTTCTTATTATTATTTGTATGAATAAACAATTGCATATATTCGACAAAGTAGTCGTGTGTAACCTGGCTAGCTTGTGGGCTGCACGTTTTCTGTACCAGCCATGTGCTGAGCCCCTTGGGGCCTGTGATTTAAACTTTGCAGGTAGGTACCAGACGAAGACTCAACCTGAGAGTAGGAGCGGGTAGAGTACTTCGGGTTGCTTTTACATTTATTACACGAGTTGTGCATGTACACTCGTTTAGTGTATTACTGAGATGTTAGTATGATGTATTAGGATATAAGATACTCGGTATAAGATGTGGTTTATGATTTGTAATGTTTTAGATGCTCGAGTAATTATCCGGTTAGTCAGACCGTGACTTGTTAAGAGAATAGGCCTAGTTAGTCACGTGGGTGACTAACGGCGGTAACACCAATTTAGTAGAACTATTCCGTGCGTTGTTAATGAATGAGATGGACTTAGGACGATGATCGTTGTATTTGGAGTTGGGGTGTTACAGTGGATGAACTAAGGCGATTTTGAGGGTCTAAGTAGTTTTAAAACATGTGGGATTACATGTAGGAAGATTGGGGAAACAATGGGCAAAAAAAGAATTGAAAACAGAATTTTAAACAAGTGTACTGGGCCGGACCAACCTTGGGGACCGAGCTTGCAAGGTCAGTCGAGCATTAAACTACAAAGACGGGAAGTCTACTGACTTCGGCCGACCTTGGGACCGAACTTGACAAGGTCGGTCGAGTCGTAAAATTGTAAGCCCAGAAATCTACTGACTTCGATCGGCCTTGGGACCGGACTTGGCAAGGTCGGTTGAGGCATAAATTTCGAACCCAGAAACTTACTGACTTGGACCGACCTTGTGACCTACCTTGCAAGGTCGGTCGAATCTTAAATTTTCAGAACCAGAACTCGCTGACTTGGACCGACTTTGGGACCGGACTCGCAAGGTCGGTCGGGTCTGAATTTTTCCCGTAATGTAACTCACTGACTTCGACCGATCTTGGGTCCGACCCTGGGTAAGGTCACTCGAGTCAAATATATATATATATATAATATGATTATAGTAATAATAGGTATATATATATATATGTATATATGTACATGTATACATATATATAGTAGCACACCATTAATGGAGTAAAAATGGTAAGGAAGTAAGTACATGAGTAAGAAAGAAAATTTAAGAAGTAATAAGAAAAGAATGATTTTTATAATCAAGTATGGAATGTAAAGAAGTAGTAAGTATACATTAGAAATAGTAATGAAGGAATAAGTTGGATTAATAATAGGTCATTGATCATACGACTTCATGTATGTATAGGAATCAAATAGTTGAACTCCGAAGGAAACCGGTAGTAGAGCACGACGGTGAACGGTATGATTTCCTAATGCTCTGTATCCTAACCTAGTTACCCCGATTTGTGTGCTTATGTGATCACTCAAGTAAGATAAATGCATGAATTAGACTTTTATTGCACTTAATTGTGTTTGAACTATATTGTTCTTGTTGTATTCTCTTGAACATTTAGTTTTATATAATTGAAATATATGGATGAGAATGAAGTGTATGTGTATATGGATGTGTATTTGTGTAGTGTACTAACCCTTGGTATGGGTGCAATGACTTCTACTAATTCCTAACCACCTAACTCCTAACTTGAGTATTGAGTAAAATGGAATGAGTAGAAGTCCGATATAGTTTTGGCCACGCGTAAGGATAAGGAAACACAAGAGGTTGGATCCGAATCCTGGCCTTAGTCCTTTCCATGGACCAAACCCCTTGAATGGGTAGCATCCTAGATTGGTGAGCCACCCTAAAGTCCGGTGGTGGGATATAGTGGTCCCTGCCCGGAGGTCATACCGACTTGTTTTGAGTAAGTAAGTAAGTAAGTAAGTAAGTAAAGTATTGTATGAGTAATGGTCTTGACTAGCGTAAGTCATTGACCTTGAGTAAAAGAGTAATGTACACCCGATTAACCCGGGTGTGTAAAGAAGCTAACAAGTATTGTATATGTATTGGGGAAGCGTATCTCCGTAATGGTAAGTATGAATGGTTGACTTGTATTGTCTTCCCGGTGTGTATTGAATGAATGTAGGTATGCTTGTGATGTATTGTAATATTGTGTATGAAAGCATGTATGTATGTATGAGTAAAATGGACTACATGTATTCGACTTAAGTAGTCGGCGTACCCTCGCTAGTACGCGGGGTATGCGGATTTCATATGCAGCTTTAAGCTGAGCCCCTTGGGGCACTGTTTTTATTCCACAGGTACCTGAAGCTGATAGGGCCGTCTTAAGAGACCGGCTGCTATGCTTAGTTAGCTAGGGATAAATTGTGGATAGTAAAGAATTGTATAAGACTTGAAACCTTGAAGTATAAGTGTACCAAGCGGTACACCCTCTTTGTATTGTGAGAGGTATGTAGAATTGTGAGGAATGGGTGGGATGTTAGACTCTCAGTGAGTATGTATGAACATGTGGAAAGTGTTGTACCTTGGTATTGTACTTAGGAAACTCGGTGTATTGTATGGTAAGTGTTGAGTAGTGTATTGAATGGAGAATAGTAGTACTCGGTTGTAATTGAAGTATGTATTGTATTTGTTTTAGTACTCGGGTATTCCGGTCCATCAGACCGATGTTGTAAGTAGTAGTAAGCCTTGTTAGTCACCTGGGTGGCTAACAGCATTGTATCACCCACCGTTGTGTAAGGAAGTATCCGCTGCGTAAGTATCGAAGTATGAGGAGATTAGACGGTATTAGCGGTAGGGGTGTTACAAAAAGTGGTATCAGAGCGAAGTATCACTCTGATGACTGGAAATACCTAGTTTAGGAAATACCGAGTTAGGGATTAGAAGCTTAGGGCTAAGGGCTGAGTGATAGCGTTAGAGATACGCTAGTTAGGAACCACCGGTGTGTACCGATACCTACAATATCAGACCCGCCCTCCACATTTCCCATAGTATAACTTGGGAAAGAACGCCAGAGAGAAGGAAAGTCCTCTAATACACGGGAAAACCCGATCTGGCAGTTGTGAAATAATCATACGGTAAACAAGAACCTGATGTATAGTAGATTCCAAGAGTTGGAAGTCCCGGAGATGGTTCCCGGTCGAACAACAATACTCGCACTTAATGGCGGTCAATGAGTACCCTAACCACAAGGTGACTGCAAATTACGACAGCACGGGCGACCTGCTTAGCAGTCGCAAGAACCTGGCTGGTCAAGGAGCAGTAGGAAGAGAAGCACCAACCGTGCAACGAAGCGCATAGAGTAGCAGCTAGATAATACCACCAATGGTATACTACCTGAATAAGGATAGTCGGGAGTAGATAACTCCAATATAATGTCAAGAGGTTACAATACCTGGCCAGTAAGCTTAGACAGCTACGAGAACCGGGATATAATCCGACAGGACCACAGGAGTAGTGCCTAAACGGGCTGAGGCTCAGTAACCACGGTAAACGTGTGGAAACGAGCAATAAGGAAAACACCGAACAAATAAGTAGGGATCTCCAAGGATTGGAGATGTACCCTGATCGATGACAGCCATGTCAAGATCATTGAGAAATTACTTAGAAGACTGAATACCCTAAGTAAGAGATCCACTGATCAAAGGAAGAGCCAACAAGGCTACCGAATACACAAGGAAACAATACCACGATCGGTATATGTTAACCTAAAAACCACCAGTACCACGCACTTGCCACGGCAAGTGCAGTAATAATAGGATCATTCAGGAAGACTTTTAGCAACAACAAGTACTTAGTAAAGTACAGTGAGCGCAACCAAGCAACCACAAGATCACAAATTCTAAGAACTTAAAGGATGAAACCGTGGAAGGGCCTAACGGTCCAACCATTGTAGTAAGGAATACACCAGTCAGCGAGAAGCTAGACTTGGTCATAATCAACCGGCATTGAAGTGCCATGGGAACTTTCCTTTCAAACCCAAAACTTTTCGTTAAAAATTCCAACAGTTCCCTTAAACCCCCAGATTTTAAAACCAAACCAGAAGATTCACAATAAGCTATCATAGGACGATATAAGAGGAGTTGATAATAGAACACTTCACCTAGGCGTGTGACGAATACTACAAGTGTACCTAAATACGGGATGTGGGACGACCGCACTCCGAAGGAGCTTGCGGGCCTGACAGATAGCCAGGTAAGTGGTAACGCACCAACAAGGTACCCCACGTATGTATACATGTAGTGTACGAGACACGAGAAGTAGTCAACTCCGTTCTACGGACCATGAGTAAGTTCAAACCTGAACAGTTGGACACCTTGGACGACCAAAGAGGAAGAACACAGTTGATCCAACGAGTATAAAAGGAATCAGAGAATTCATCTAAGGACAACGAATAAGAGCTAGGAAGTGCAAGAAGCACAGGATGATAAGTATAGACATTGGATATGTCTCAACAATTACAAAGCGAATGTGTGGAAGCTGGAATGAATACCCAGCCACAAACAGTAAGGCATATGCCTACACGGACAAGACGATGTTCGATGGACGGGATAGAACTCCCAGGACAAATACCATGACTACCGGGAATATTAATATTCACTAAGAAGATGTTTGAACTGATTTGGAACACAAGGAGAAAGTATCAACAGCCTACCCAAGAATGGGAGACGCTATGACCCTAAACGGGATAGTTCAAATACAATACCGCAAGGCGGTATAGCTAATACAATGTATCATAAACACTAACCAGATGTAATGGCGTAACCTAACAACACCCAGGAGTAGTCCTTGAAGGGTGTATAAGTCAACAATGGTTGAATGGAATATTGTGATAAGAACACAAGTGTTAGAGCGAATACATTCAGTTAGGACACCGAAGGGATTCCACATAACTGGAAATACCCTAAATCACTAAGAAGCACCGATTAATACCATACCGCCTAAAGGACCTCCTATGAACGGAAGCGTGATGCCACGACTTGCCATGGAGCCCAGTAATACCTCCAACCTATGGTGGTATACAAGGAGTGGAAACATGAATAAGCAGCCCGCAAGGAGCATAGCTTGCAGCAACAAGGCTTAAAAGCTGAACCAACTACGCCAGGTAGATTTAAATGGTTGCAAATCCACGTTAAATGATAAGAGGAACTGCCGAGAATGGCAAGTAGAGAAAGTGTATTTCCTACAATGAGCAGAGCGACAATCAAATCGCTCAATTTGAACATAATATAATGAGTGACTTAGAGTAATGGCTACCTCAGTGTCACTGCCACTAGAACATCAGTCTAGTATACAGTTGACGAAACTTGTAATTTCTCTCCATGCCTCCTGTAACAATGGTAGCACACAGGCATAGGAATCGTGATGACGACAACACTGGTCTAGTCCACACTTGGACACTACGAGAAACCTGAGGGAGGGTACCTCTCGTTAACGGAAGACCACCAACGCGGTGATGATGCGAACCCTTGGAATAGGTTTCCACCTACTATAGCAACAAAGCTTGCGCATGTAATTGTTTCCAAGAGGCAATCGAATAAGAAAATGAGATTTCCAAACCACTACGCCTAGAAAGAGGCTTTGAGAACAACTATGAAAACCGAATAAGAGTCAGTTTAGAAGTAGACACAGAATGTGTATAATGTGGACTGTAGAAGCACATTGCTTAAAGAGCATAGAGACTTGAAGGAGTAAGTATACTCCATATGCAAATAGGAATATGGTGAGCCATTATGAATGGCGGAAGTATGTAAGCAAAGACTAACATAGTAAACCTTGTCACGAGACTTATGGTGGAAACAAACCTCTCAACAAGAATTCTCACTCGTCAGTGATAGAATATTCTCCAATTGGATAACGGGACCAAAAAACCCTTGAAGTTTCTTGGGATGTCCCGGTGATGTACATACAAAAGTAAAACTGCACAGCTAGAGCCTATAACCAATGCTCAGCACTGGGGAGACAGTAATTGTCAAAAACAATCAATGAGAATGCACATTGGACACCACGAATGACCAACGCTCAAGAGAGCTTGTAACCCGGTAAATTACTTCATCCATGGTCAACCAAGATACTTGGTAAATTTTATCATAAACGATGAAGGAATGTAAGGTAAGCTGACCTACACATGAAACCTAAATGGGAGAAGAACATCCTCACATTAAAATAACGACATTGCGGTATGCTACAACAACCATCATACAAGCGAATCTAGGAACCTTCCAGAGTGTTTACACCACGAAGGAATGGTATACAAATATAACAGTGAAGTGTACAATTGAGGAATGGTGCCAATGACAACAACAATGAGTAAAGGCAAGCTATCACAGTAGCAGAGCCCGTGAAGACAACGTAGTATAACGAATAAGGATATGGTGCGCGACAAGCGACCACTATGAGAATGTAGTTAGACCATAATATGGGAAACAAACCATGAGCTGGACTCAGCAGAGTCGAGACGCAGGAATTAGGTGATAGACGGGGCATGGAAGCCTACAGTCTTAACCATATAATAAGGATCACACAAGTAACGCATTGTTCATTCCTATTGCAATCGCATAAGAGATTTACTGCCAAGGGTTTACGCCTCTGCACTCTGTAGGACTGAGTGTTTTGGTATTGCACTTGTACAGTAAAGATCTAGTGAGATAGTGATAAGTCAGGAATTTGTCTAAGTTTACTAGGCTAATTCATGCTTAATTGTCTACATTATGACTTTATATTCCTTCCTTAATGCTTTATTCACACTTTATTGTTATATTGTCTCCAATGATCAATTTGATATGTTTTCAGGATCAAATGCTCAACAAAATGCTTAAATGAAGATTTTAGAGGTTGAGGCAACAAGTGGAAGTCAAACCAGAGTCAAAGGCTGATTTTCATCAACTACTGTTGTGTTTCGTTAAGGGTCCGGGTTTGTATCCTACTTTGCAAACCCGGACCATCTCATTGTAGAAGTCTCTGCCTAGTTTCAAACGTGGTCCGGGTTTGCGTCCTACTTTGCAAACCCGGACCATCCTCAAGCGAGAACTCTCTGCCTAGTTTTAGTGGTGGTCCGGGTTTGCGTACTTGTTTGCAAACCCGGACCAATATAAGCGGAGCGCCAGTTTTGCTACGGAAATAACGGATTAGTTGTTTAATCTTTTTATCTGTTATTATATCTTCTAGCGGTCGCTTATTTAGGTGAGATTAAAGATAGAATTCTGAGGCTTATAAAAGGAGAGTCTTGCCAACGTTAGAAGGATGTCTACATACACCACAATTAGTCACGATACAACACAGAGAGATTAGCTTAGTTTGAGATTGATTCTGATTGGGAGCCTGGAGCATAGCAGAGAAAGAGATTCATCACGGAGACTTCACCAGAAGTCTCAAAACAGAGTTTCTTCTTGTTCTTTATTTCTACTCATTACAATTTTTCTTATTGTAACCATGCCAATGGCTGAGTAGTTCTTTTAGATTTCGGTTTGCTATGTATCCCTGAATTTGCTATTCTTGTTTCTTTGTGATTTAATACAATTGAGTAAAGTTATTTTCCTTGCTTAATTTCTTTAATCGTTATAATTTGGCCAATTATAAAGATTAGTATTTTTGTTAGCTTATATGTGACGACTACGGCTCTCAATTGAATACAAGAAAATAACCGGTTAGTTTAGAGACGGTAATTCCTCTAAGTTGCTAATTGACCAATAAACTAGACTGTTCTTAAGGCAATTAGTAAACAGTGGGTTCGTAACGAGAGTTAGAATTCGGTCTTTGCTAACTAGTATTTGCTAAGTGGGAGACCGGAGGTAAATTATCTTTGTTCTAGGGTTTTACTCAGAATTGTCTTGGAAATCACTTAGGGATAGGAATTACAGATTTAGGGTGCAGTAGTAAACCGGGATCTCCTTTCCAAATCAGTTTCGCAACAATTATTTTCTTGTTTTTACTGTTTTTACTTCCTGTTTACAGTTTTTAATTGTCATCAAATCAAACCCCAATTTCCTGTTTTTAATTGTTATTCAGTTTTACATTTTCATTTAATAAAGATTTAAACTAGACATCGCCTCCTCTGGTTCGATACTTAGGGAATACTCTCTATTAAGACTTGCTAGAATTGACCGGTACACTTGCCGTTAGGTTTTACCCCAACAAGTTTTTGGCGCCGTTGCCGGGGAGGCACGGTTATTTAGTTTAATCTTTATTTTATTTAATTTTATTATTTTCTTCGTTCTGCTTCGATTTTCTGTGTTTTATTTTCTCTTGTTTAATTTGTTCGTTCAATTTATTTTGTGATTTCCATTTTTTTTTTTTTCTGCTCCGTTCCATTGTTTTCTGCTCCGTTTTTGATTTTGATTATATAGTTGTTATGTTAGTTTAATCGTTTCAGTTTTGTTTTTTTTTTAGATTTTCATTTTCTGTCTTTAATTTTAGTTTTCAGTTTTGTTTGTTTTATTTACTTCTGTTTGTTTCCATTAATTACCTCTGTTGCAGTAGTTTCACTAGGGTTTGATTCTCGCTTTATTAATTTACTCGTTCTTTACTTCTGTTCCGATTAGCAATTAGGATTTACTACTGTTTTGTTTTTAACGTTCACTTTGATCTGGTCTATCTTTTAATTCGTACTAGGTTAGTTTATTTTTAATTTGATTAGCTAGAATTCCACCGTTTTCTTTGTTAGACCTTGTTCATTTTATTATTCTGTTACTAGTTTGATTTTGTTTTAGATATTCTTTTATCTTCCAGATTTTATTCTTGATTTTACTTCTTTGAATATTCTGTGTTTAGAAATTAGGATTTTTATCTGCATATTTTGTGAGTTAAATTCTTTTTATCTTTTTCTGATTTTTGTTGTTTTAATTTAATTGCTACTGTTCTTTTAATTTGCGCTATTATAGTTTCAGTTACTAACTCTCGTTTTTATGGTTAAAACCCGCTCTGCAGGAGAACCGGAGTTCGAGCTCAATCTTGAGATCGAGAGGTTTGCAAGACAGCTTCGAAGGGACTTGAATCTGGATCCACCAGTTGAGGAGAGGGTGCTCGAACCACCTGTTGACGAGGAGGTTCCGGAAGTGCAACCAGCAGTTAACATGGCGAATAACGAGATGCAGATGAGGGACTACACCCGTCCAAGTGTTGAAGGGTTGGTGTCGCCGATAGTGATTCCTGCATTACCGGTAGGAGTGCAGTGGCAGTTCAAGACTTACTATGTGACCATGGTGATGAACGCACCTCAGTTCAGTGGGTCGGTTACTGAGGACCCGAATGTCCACCTCACCACATTCCTGAGATTGGTAGGAGCGTGTTCGACCCAGCTTCGCAGGAGGTTGCTCGGCTCACTCTGTTTCCATTCTCCTGAGGGATAGAGCAGCTGAATGGTTGAACTCACTGGCGCCCGACAGTATTACTACTTGGGAAGAGTTGGCTAATGCATTTCCGGCGAAGTATTTTCCACCCTCACGGATGCTGACCATGAGAGGTGAAATTACGAACTTCAAGCAGTTCGCTGGTGAGACGTTATCTGAAGCTTGGGAGCGTTTTAAGGGGATAGTAAGGAAGGTACCTCATCACGGACTAGGTGAAGAGGTTGTGCTGCAGTCTTTTTACAAGGACTTGGATCCGTCTAGCCGGTTGTTGGTTGATACATGTGCTGGAGGTAGTTTGATGGAGTTGCCCATTACACGAATTAAAGAGCTGTTGGAGACCATTACTACAGCAGCTAATCAGTGGGGAGGTACTAGAGCTGGAGAAGCTGCACCGAAGAAACCTGCTGGAGTCTATGAAGTGGATTCGAATACTTTTCTGGCTGCCAAGATAGAAGCGATGTCAAAGCAGTTTGAGTGTATGTGTGTAGTGATGAATCCGCAGTCAAATGCAGCAGCTGCTCCTGAAGTTTATCCACCTTGCGAATACTGTGGTAGAGCTTCTAACATGTGCCAGTGTACTTCACCACAAGAAGAGGCAGTGAATTATGTTGGTAACAGACCGGGTAATTATTTTGGGGATCAAGGCAACTCGGGTTACCATTCTCAGCAGCAGAATCATTACCAAGCTGGCGGTAACAACACTTTTAATCAGAGACCCCAACAACAGTATAATTCCTCTTATTAGAAGCAGCCACAGCAGAATCAGCAAGCACAGAATTCGGGTGCTGGAGCGTCTTCTAGTATGGATGCAGTGTGGCTAGAATGAATGATTTCATCTCCGTTAGCACGAAGAAGTTCAATGAGCTGGAAGCCTTCAATCAGGAGCAGAGAACCTTTAATAATGACCAGAGGACATTCAATAGAAACATCGAGACTCAGCTGTCTCAAATATCGCAGCAGTTGGCTCAACGTCCTTTGGGTTCCTTGCGTAGTCAGTCAGAGCAGAATCCGAGAGAGCATGCCAAAGCTGTTTTTGTTGTGGAAGATGATGCTCAACTTGTTGCTGTCATTCAGCCCGTTCGAAAAGAGGTTGAGGACTCTAGTAAAGCTTTTGAAACACCCAAGGAGAAGGAGTCTCCTGAAACTCGACCTTCTTACTCTTCTGTTTCTAATCATAAATTTGAAGAGCCTATTCCTTTTCCTGACAGGTTAAGGAAAAGGGACCTTGATGAACAACTTGGAAAATTTCTTAACATTTTTAAGAAATCAACTAAGGATATGCCTTTTTCTGAAGTGCTTAAGTCTATGCCAAATTATGCTAAACTAGTAGATGATATCTTGGCTAAAAAATCTCCTTTGAAGGAAAAGGAAACGGTGAAGAAGGTAACTACTAGGAGCGGTAAATGTAAAACTAATGAGCTTGAGGTGGTGAATATAGAGGAACCGGTGCTAGAGAATGAGCGTAATTGCGAAACCACCCAATCTCCTCCACCTACACCACCTGCAGTTGAAGTTTCTCCTCCAGTTCCCTTCCCAAACAGAACCAAGCGTTTCAAGGAGGATATTGAGACAGGGACTATTCAGCTTACAGGAACTTGTTCAGCGATCATACAAAAGCGCCTACCAGAAAAATGCAAAGATCCTGGAAGTTTCACAATTCCTTGCAGGGTAGGAGACATTGACTTCGACCACTGTCTTGCTGATTTGGGAGCATCGATCAGTCTCATGCCATACGCTATATTTGAAAAGCTTGGGATTGGGGACTTACAACCTACACGAATGACGCTTCAGCGAGCAGATCGCTCAATGGTTTATCCTTGTGGGATTGCTAAGGATGTGATGGTTAAGGTGGAGCATCTGTACTTTCCTTGCGATTTTGTCGTACTCGACATGGCTGCAGATCCAACAGTTCCTATCATCCTTGGGAGACCCTTCCTAGCAACAGCCGACGCTCGAATCGAAGTTGCTCACGGTACGATCACTTTGAATGCAGAAGGTGAGCAACTACTGTTTTATGCTGGTGGGTCTTCAAAACAAGTTTTGGAAGCATCTCGAACTTCTTGTCGTTGGACTCCAAAGACAGCTCAATCATCTGGAGTCTCTTGAGAGAATGAGACACGTCTAGCCAAAGACATTAAAGAAGGGCAGCTGGCTGGGAGGCAACCCAGCGTTATATTTTATTAGTTTTTAATTTTGGTTTTAATTTCTTTCTTTTTGTAGTTATTTTCCTAGTTTTGTGTTTATTAATTTTTAACCCCGTTTTGTAGTTTTGGCAACTTCTGGTGTTTTTCTTATCAGATGAATTCTTCATGATGATACTGCAACCAAGCTGCAACACTTGAGCTAAGCTCAAGTGTGGGGCGAAGTCGTTCTACATATTGCAACAATAATAACCAGGGGAGTTCTGTTCTACCTTTTTCACTTTGTTTTAATTTTGGAAGCAATGAGGGCATTGCTTAATTTTAAGTGTGAGAAAGGAAGGTCACACTTGGTTTATATTGAAAGCAATGAGGGCATTGCTTGATTTTAAGTAAAAAAAGGTTACACTTGGTTTTATATTGAAAGCAATGAGGGCATTGCTTGATTTTAAGTGTGAGGAAGGGGAATTACACATGCTCATGTTCAATTACATTCGAATGTGCTAATTTTGAACATTTTTAAAGGCTACCACTTCATTTTCACTTTATTGACCGTTGCCCTCAAAATTTTTTGGTTGCATAACATACCTGAGTCTTATTCAGTGGTTGGATAAGTTGGTTTGGAACACCGCACGAGTAGCACTAGTTTTTTGAGATCGAAGTTGGAAAACAGATTGGAAATTCTGGTTGCACTGCTTGTATGTACAGTTTTGATTAATGCTTGTCTATTTCTTCATTAAAAAGTTAAGCCTATTAGTGTAACTATTTGATTCTGATTCACTTGGGGACTTTGGGAATGATTCTTGAATGAAAGGAAGGAAGGACAAAGGTAAGGTACTCCTCTAATCAAACTTTTGACCCAGAAACAGGCCTCATCCATTTGGTAATTAAGTCCTTGGGGTGCCTCATCACCCATCTACCTGAGGTCATCTGATCTGGGATAGAAGACCCAACACCGCTACATGAATGGATAGAAAAGTCTGAGGGATATAAAAGAGAAAGTTAATGCTTGTTTAGAAAGTTGAAGGAATTCATTAATTTCAATTGCAAAGTGTAAAGTCTCTCTTAATTATGAGTACATGGTGATGAATGGTAATATGGAATAAGATATTACTTCTCACCCCTTGTCGTCCATGGATTATGGAAAGTTAATTGGAAAGTAGTCCCTGAGTGAAATTAGAGTCAGGTGGTTTTACTATGTGTCTGAAGCCTTTTGGAAAATACTTCTCAATTCACTGTTTATGAAAACCTGCAAGTGTGGATCATTGTTGTCTATGACTGCTTTTCATTATTAGATCTCCTTGTGCACGGTTCTAAACTGACGACTCCCTTCTGTAAGATTTCAGTATGTTTCTATTTGCTTGAGGGCAAGCAAAGATTAAGTGTGAGGAAGTTGATAAGTCAGGAATTTGTCTAAGCTTACTAGGCTAATTCATTCTTAATTGTCTACATTATGACTTTATATTCCTTCCTTAATGCTTTATTCACACTTTATTGTTATATTTGTCTCCAATGATCAATTTGATATGTTTTCAGGATAAAATGCTCAACAAAATGCTTAAATGAAGATTTTAGAGGTTGAGGCAACAAGTGAAGTCAAACCAGAGTCAAAGGCTGATTTTCATCAACTACTGCTGTGTTTTGTTAAGGGTCCGGGTTTGTATCCTACTTTGCAAACCCGGACCATCTCATCGTAGAAGTCTCTGCCTAGTTTCAGACGTGGTCCGGGTTTGCGTCCTACTTTGCAAACCCGGACCATCCTCAAGCGAGAACTCTCTGCCTAGTTTTAGTGGTGGTCCGGGTTTGCGTACTTGTTTGCAAACCCGGACCAATATAAGCGGAGCGCCAGTTTTTCTACGGAAATAACGGATTAGTTGTTTTATCTTTAGTTATCTGTTATTATATCTTCTAGCGGTCGCTTATTTAGGTGAGATTAAAGATAGAATTCTGAGGCTTATAAAAGGAGAGTCTTGCCAACGTTAGAAGGATGTCTACATACACCACAATTAGTCACGATACAACACAGAGAGATTAGCTTAGTTTGAGATTGATTCTGATTGGGAGCCTGGAGCATAGCAGAGAAAGAGATTCATCACGGAGACTTTACCAGAAGTCTCAGAACAGAGTTTCTTCTTTTTCTTTATTTCTACTCATTACAGTTTTTCTTATTGTAACCATGCCAATGGCTGAGTAGTTCATTTAGATTTCGGTTTGCTATGTATCCCTGAATTTGCTATTCCTGTTTCTTTGTGATTTAATACAATTGAGTAAAGTTATTTTCCTTGCTTAATTTCTTTAATCGTTATAATTTGGCCAATTATAAAGATTAGTAATTTTGTTAGCTTATATGTGACGACTGCGGCTTTCAATTGAATACAGGAAAATAACCGGTTAGTTTAGAGACGGTAATTCCTCTAAGTTGCTAATTGACCAATAAACTAGACTGTTCTTAAGGCAGTTAGTAAACAGTGGGTTCGTAACGAGAGTTAGAATTCGGTCTTTGCTAACTAGTATTTGCTAAGCGGGAGACCGGAGGTAAATTATCTTTGTTCTAGGGTTTTACTCATAATTGTCTTGGAAATCACTTAGGGATAGGAATTACAGATTTAGGGTGCAGTAGTAAACCGGGATCTCCTTTCCAAATCAGTTTCGCAACAATTATTTTCTTATTTTTACTGTTTTTACTTCCTGTTTACAGTTTTTAATTGTCATCAAATCAAACCCCAATTTCCTGTTTTTATTTGTTATTCAGTTTTACATTTTCGTTTAATAAAGATTTAAACTAGACATCGCCTCCTCTGGTTCGATACTTAGGGAATACTCTCTATTAAAACTTGCTAGAATTGACCGGTACACTTGCCGTTAGGTTTTACCCCAACAAGTTTTTGGCGCGGTTGCCGGGGAGGCATGGTTATTTAGTTTAATCTTTATTTTTATTTATTTTTATTATTTTCTTCTGCTCTGCTTCGATTTTCTGTGTTTTATTTTCTCTTGTTTAATTTGTTCGTTCAATTTATTTTGTGATTTCCATTGTTTTCTGCTCCATGTTTTTGATTTTGATTAGTATAGTTGTTAGGTTAGTTTAATCGTTTCAGTTTTGTTTTTTTTTTATTTTCTTTTTCTGTCTTTAATTTTACTATTCAGTTTTGTTTGTTTTATTTACTTCTGTTTGTTTCCGTTAATTACCTCTGTTGCAGTAGTTTCACTAGGGTTTGATTCTCACTTTATTAATTTACTCGTTCTTTACTTCTGTTCCGATTAGCAATTAGGATTTACTACTGTTTTGTTTTTAACATTCACTTTGATCTGGTCTGTCTTTTAATTCGTACTAGGTTAGTTTATTTTTAATTTGATTAGCTAGAATTCCACCGTTTTCTTTGTTAGACCTTGTTCGTTTTATTTTTCTGTTACTAGTTTGATTTTATTTTAGATATTCTTTTATCTTCCAGATTTTATTCTTGATTTTACTTCTTTGAATATTCTGTGTTTAGAAATTAGGATTTTTATCTGCATATTTTGTGAGTTAAATTCTTTTTATCTTTTTCTAATTTTTGTTGTTTTAATTTAATTGCTACTGTTCTTTTAATTTGCGCTATTATAGTTTCAGTTTACTAACTCTCGGTTTATGGTTAAAACCCGCTCTGCAGGAGAACCGGAGTTCGAGCTCAATCTTGAGATCGAGAGGTTTGCAAGACAGCTTCGAAGGGACTTGAATCTGGATCCACCAGTTGAGGAGAGGGTGCTCGAACCACCTGTTGACGAAGAGGTTCCGGAAGTGCAACCAGCAGTTAACATGGCGAATAACGAGAGGCAGATGAGGGACTACACCCGTCCAAGTGTTGAAGGGTTGGTGTCGCCGATAGTGATTCCTGCATTACCGGTAGGAGTGCAGTGGCAGTTCAAGACTCACTATGTGACCATGGTGATGAACGCACCTCAGTTCAGCGGGTCGGTTACTAAAGACCCGAATGTCCACCTCACCACATTCCTGAGATTGGTAGGAGCGTGTTCGACGCCAGCTTCGCAGGAGGTTGCTCGGCTCACTCTGTTTCCATTCTCCCTGAGGGATAGAGCAGCTGAATGGTTGAACTCACTGGCGCCCGACGGTATTACTACTTGGGAAGAGTTGGCTAATGCATTTCTGGCGAAGTATTTTCCACCCTCACGGATGCTGACCATGAGAGGTGAAATTACGAACTTCAAGCAGTTCGCTGGTGAGGCGTTATCTGAAGCTTGGGAGCGTTTTAAGGGGATAGTAAGGAAGGTACCACATCACAGACTAGGTGAAGAGGTTGTGCTGCAGTCTTTTTACAAGGACTTGGATCCGTCTAGCCGGTTGTTGGTTGATACATGTGCTGGAGGTAGTTTGATGGAGTTGCCCATTACACAATTAAAGAGCTGTTGGAGACCATTACTACAGCAGCTAATCAGTGGGGAGGTACTAGAGCTGGAGAAGCTGCACTGAAGAAACCTGCTGGAGTCTATGAAGTGGATTCGAATACTTTCCTGGCTGCCAAGATAGAAGCGATGTCAAAGCAGTTTGAGCGTATGTGTGCAGTGATGAATCCACAGTCAAATGCAGCAGCTGCTCCTGAGGTTTATCCTCCTTGCGAATACTGTGGTAGAGCTTCTAACATGTGCCAGTGTACTTCACCACAAGAAGAGGCAGTGAATTATGTTGGTAACAGACCGGGTAATTATTTTGGGGATCAAGGAAACTCGGGTTACCATTCTCAACAGCAGAATCATTACCAAGCTGGCGGTAACAACAATTTCAATCAGAGACCCCAACAGCAGTATAATTCCTCTTATCAGAAGCAGCCACTGCAGAATCAGCAAGCATAGAATTCGGGTGCTGAAGCGTCTTCTAGTATGGATGCAGTGCTGGCTAGAATGAATGATTTCATCTCCGTTAGCACGAAGAAGTTCAATGTGCTGGAAGCCTTCAATCAGGAGCAGAGAACCTTTAATAATGACCAGAGGACATTCAATAGAAAAATCGAACTCACTGTCTCAGATATCGCAGCAGTTGGCTCAGCGTCCTTTGGGTTCCTTGCTAGTCAATCAGAGCAGAATCCGAGAGGAGCATGCCAAAGCTGTTTTTGTTGTGGAAGATGATGATCAACTTGTTGTTGTCTTCGCCCGTTCGAAAAGAGGTTGAGGACCTAGTAAAGCTTTTGAAACAACCCAAGGAGAAGGAAGTCTCCTGAAACTCGACCTTCTTACTCGTCTGTTTAATCCTAATTTGAAGAACCATTCCTTTTCCTGACAGGTTAAAGAAAAGGGACCTTGATGAACAACATGGAAAATTTCTTAACATTTTTAAGAAATCAACTAAGGATATGCCTTTTTCTGAAGTGCTTAAGTCTATGCCAAATTATGCTAAACTAGGAGATGATATCTTGGCTAAAAAATCTTCTTTGCAGGAAAAGGAAACGGTGAAGAAGGTAACTACTAGGAGCGGTAAAGGTAAAACTGATGAGCTTGAGGTGGTGAATATAGAGGAACCGGTGCTAGAGAATGAGCGTAATTGCGAAACCACCCAATCTCCTCCACCTACACCACCTGCAGTTGAAGTTTCTCCTCTAGTTCCCTTCCGAAAAAGAACCAAGCGTTTCAAGGAGGATATTGAGACAGGGACTATTCAGCTTACAGGAACTTGTTCAGCGATCATACAAAAGCGCCTACCAGAAAAATGCAAAGATCCTGGAAGTTTCACAATTCCTTGCAGGGTAGGAGACATTGACTTCGACCATTGTCTTGCTGATTTGGGAGCATCGATCAGTCTCATGCCATACACTATATTTGAAAAGCTTGGGATTGGGGACTTACAACCTACACGAATGACGCTTCAGCTAGCAGATCGCTCAATGGTTTATCCTTGAGGGATTGCTAAGGATGTGATGGTTAAGGTGGAGCATCTGTACTTTCCTTGCGATTTTGTCGTACTCGACATGGCTACAGATCCAATAGTTCCTATCATCCTTGGGAGACCCTTCCTAGCAACAGCCGATGCTCGAATCGAAGTTGCTCACGGTACGATCACTTTGAATGCAGAGGGTGAGCAACTACTGTTTTATGCTGGTGGGTCTTCAAAACAAATTTTGGAAGCATCTCGAACTTCTTGTCGTTGGACTCCAAAGACAGCTCAATCATCTGGAGTCTCTTGAGAGAATGAGACACGTCTAGCCAAAGACATTAAAGAAGGGCAGCTGGTTGGGAGGCAACCCAGCGTTATATTTTATTAGTTTTTAATTTTGGTTTTAATTTCTTTCTTTTGTAGTTATTTTCCTAGTTTTGTTGTTTATTAATTTTTAACCCCGTTTTGTAGTTTTGGCTACTTCTGGTGTTTTTCTTATCAGATGAATTCTTCATGATGATACTACAACCAAGCTGCAACACTTGAGCTAAGCTCAAGTGTGGGGCGAAGTCGTTCTACATATTGCAACAATAATAACCAGGGGAGTTCTGTTCTACCTTTTTCACTTTGTTTTAATTTTGGAAGCAATGAGGGCATTGCTTAATTTTAAGTGTGAGAAAGGAAGGTTACACTTGGTTTTATATTGAAAGCAATGAGGGCATTGCTTGATTTTAAGTAAATGAAGGTTACACTTGGTTTTATATTGAAAGCAATGAGGGCATTGCTTGATTTTAAGTGTGAGGAAGGGGAATTACACATGCTCATGTTCAATTACATTCGAATGTGCTAATTTTGAACATTTTTAAAGGCTACCACTTCATTTTCACTTTATTGAGCGTTGCCCTCAAAATTTTTTGGTTGCATAACATACCTGAGTCTTATTCAGTGGTTGGATAAGTTGGTTTGGAACACCGCACGAGTAGCACTAGTTTTTGTGAGATCAAAGCTGGAAAACAGTTGTGGAAATTCTGGTTGCACTGCTTGTATGTACATTTTTGATTAATGCTTGTCTATTTTTCCATTAAAAAGTTAAGCCTATTAGTGTAACTATTTGATTCTGATTTCACTTGGGGACTTTGGGAATGATTCTTGAATGAAAGGATGGAAGGACAAAGATAAGGTACTCCTCTAATCAAACTTTTAACCCAGAAACAGGCTTCGTCCATTTGGTAATTAAGTCCTTGGGGAGCCTCATCACCCATCTACCTGAGGTCATCTGATCTGGGATAGAAGACCCAACACCACAACATGAATTGAGAGAAAAGTCTGAGAGATATAAAAGAGAAAGTTAATGCTTGTTTAGAAAGTTGAAGGAATTCATTAACTTCAATTGCAAAGTTCAAAGTCTCTCTTAATTATGAGTACGTGGTGATGAAAGGTAATATGGAATAAGATATTACTTCTCACCCCTTGTCGTCCATGGATTATGGAAAGTTAATTGGAAAGTAGTCCCTGAGTGAAATTAGAGTCGGGTGGTTTTACTAGGCGTCTAAGCCTTGAAAAATACTCTCCAATCATTGTTTATGAAAACCTACAAGTGTGGATCATTGTTGTCTATGACTGCTTTTCATTATTAGATCTCCTTGTGCACGGTTCTAAACTGACGACTCCCTTCTGTAAGATTTCAGTATGTTTCTATTTGCTTGAGGGCAAGCAAATTAAGTGTGAGGAAGTTGATAAGTCAGGAATTTGTCTAAGTTTACTAGGCTAATTCATGCTTAATGTCTACATTATGACTTTATATTCCTTCCTTAATGCTTTATTCACACTTTATTGTTATATTTGTCTCCAATGATCAATTTGATATGTTTTCAGGATAAAATGCTCAACAAAATGCTTAAATGAGATTTTAGAGGTTGAGGCAACAAGTGGAAGTCAAACCAGAGTCAAAGGATGATTTTCATCAACTACTGCTCTGTTTTGTTAAGGGTCCGGGTTTGTATCCTACTTTGCAAACCCGGGCCATCCTTAAGCGAGAACTCTCTGCCTAGTTTTAGTGGTGGTCCGGGTTTGCGTACCTGTTTGCAAACCCGGACCAATATAAGCGGAGCGCCAGTTTTTCTATGGAAATAACGGATTAGTTGTTTTATCTTTAGTTATCTGTTTTTATATCTTCTAGCGGTCGCTTATTTAGGTGAGATTAATGATAGAATTATGAGGCTTATAAAAGGAGAGTCTTGCCAACGTTAGAAGGATGTCTACATACACCACAATAGTCACGATACAACACAGAGAGATTAGCTTAGTTTGAGATTGATTCTAATTGGGAGCCTGGAGCATAGCAGAGAAAGAGATTCATCACGGAGACTTCACCAGAAGTCTCAGAACAGAGTTTCTTCTTGTTCTTTATTTCTACTCATTACAGTTTTTCTTATTGTAACCATGCCAATGGCTGAGTAGTTCTTTTAGATTTCGGTTTGCTATGTATCCCTGAATTTGCTGTTTCCTGTTTCTTTATGATTTAATACAATTGAGTAAAGTTATTTTCCTTGCTTAATTCCTTTAATCGTTATAATTTGGCCAATTATAAAGATTAGTATTTTTGTTAGCTTATATGTGATGACTGCGGCTTTCAATTGAATACAGGAAAATAACCGGTTAGTTTAGAGACGGTAATTCCTCTAAGTTGCTAATTGACCAATAAACTAGATTGTTCTTAAGGCAGTTAGTAAACAGTGGGTTCGTAACGAGAGTTAGAATTCGGTCTTTGCTAACTAGTATTTGCTAAGCGGGAGACCGGAGGTAAATTATCTGTGTTCTAGGGTTTTACTCAGAATTGTCTTGGAAATCACTTAGGGATAGGAATTACAGATTTAGGGTGCAGTAGTAAACCGGGATCTCCTTTCCAAATCAGTTTCGCAACAATTATTTTCTTATTTTTACTGTTTTTACTTCCTGTTTACAGTTGTAACACCCCATCCAACAACAAATACATAACAACAATCTGCAGCGGAATACACAACTCATTAATTAACTCAACTCGCTGGTGTTACACGCCGTTAACCACCCACGTGGCTAACAAGGCTAACACACATACATTGTACCGGTCTGATGGGCTAAATTCCCGAGCGACTACACATTACTATCCCTTTCCATTAACAACAACAACAACAACGTACACCTTCCAACTATACCGAGTACTTATAACTAATGCCGATAACAATTCCGGTCTTACTACACCTACTGTATATATATACAACATAAACGATTACCCATGTACAACGACTACCCGTCCTACTCTCGAACGGCTTCCCGCACTTCGTACCTGAAATAGGAAAAGAAGAGAAAGGGTGGCCCCCAAGGGGCTCAGCACCTTTGCTGGTATGGTAATCCCGCAGCCCACATACTACCGGGCCACGCACAACTAATTGTCGTCTTAGCATGCGGTTGATTATTTTTAAATCATACATGTAACTGTAAACACACAACACATAATCATTCGCCTCAACGGGCTCAACAAACGGATAATATATCCTTACTTAATAAGTCACTCATGGTATTCATCATCCCTAGAGTATTCCTCCTCTAATGGAGCTACTTCCTTAATAGACGGCACATACCCTTAAATCGGGTTTTCCTTAAATGCCTCTTATCACAAACTGGGAATCATATCCATGATCCACACACTCCACATTATACAACCTACAACATACACTACATACAACACTTAACAGCACTTTGCACGTTTCCACGTGCACACATAATACCCCGCAATAGATATTGCATCACAACAAAATACATAACATAACGGGAATGGTTCTCTTAGGAACCGACCCAAACATTGTTTATACACTGGTGAGCCTAGAGAATGTTGCCAGTCTCATGATAAGCTCGTTATACAATAACAACAACACTCATTACCGTCCTAATAATTGGACGAGTAACTTAAGTTAAGGCGGTTCGGGTTTGGAGGCCCGAACACACCACACAAACACATGTTCCCCCTAAACCGATCATAAGTCAGAATAGCTAAGCTTTGGAGTAAGCTAATGGGAGATCATAACCCGTGAGGGAAACAACCATAACAAAGAGAAGGGTAAGGCTAGGAAGGATACCCTCTCCCAAACAATGCGCGACCGGCCAAACCGGATTCCTCACCACTGTTAGTACATACTTACTTTAGATATTAGTTAGAACCCTACTATGGAGTCTATCATAACTACACACCATACAGAATTACAACTGGGTTAAACACACAAGGGAGATCCCTACATTCGCAAACACATATCACACAATTAACACACGCATAGCCGTGGTTAGAACGTCCCATGGTTCGGGTCGTTTACTCCGAATACCGAACTCTCATGTGATCCTAGACTCAGATAACTAAGGTTAACACTTCCGAGGTTAAATGGTATCGGAGTTGTACACGCCACATAAATGAATTACCGTAAACTCATTACATGTTTAATCTTACAACGTGGCAAACACACAGAAAAACACATTGGCATACAAGCCGGTAATCCGGTAGGACACAGGTTGCAAGAAAACCATACCTGTCACCGGAGTCCACTTTACCACGTCCACTTATGTTCCTCGAGCGATTCTCGAACAACTGATAACATTACATGTACTTTTATTAACATCGGGGTAGCATGATTATTTAATGTCTAATGCTTATAACTTCTCCCCGTTAACTTAGTTACATAGCTTAACATTTTTAACTTGTTTTACTCTCACATTTTATTACAACTTTTCACCCACTTAATTGTCATTAAAACTCACCTAACAAGTCCTTAACAACCTCAAAACATCATTAACCATCAATCCCCATCATTACACATCATTTCCATACCTTAAACAATGTTTTTGGTCCATACAACACCTTGTCCGAACTTGTGTCCGGACTTCCCAAGTTCGGACACAAGCCGCCACCCAATACTGAAAACCATACACACGTCGAACTTGTGTCCGGACTTCCCAAGTTCGGAACAGTTCGAGAGTAAATCCCAGATAGAAACAGTCACGTCCGAACTTGTGTCCGGACTTCCCAAGTTCGGACACAGTTCGAGAATGAGAAAATCCTTTACCCAACAGAGCCTGTCCGAACTTCCATGTCCGGACGGAAGTTCGGACACGGCAAAACATTCAATTTCCAAGTCTTTAAACACTTAACCAATTTCACCAAACTTCTCCTAAAGCCTCATAATGTTTCCTAACATCATTTGGCACATCAAACACACCTTTAGCCATGTGCTAAACTCTTTAAATCACTCACCAAAACCATCTCATCATTCACAAATTTCTTACAAAATTCCTAGCACTTGGGATGTTTTCTCCTTAAGATTTATAAGTGGTAGTTCACCAATAATGACCACTACACCAAGGTGTTTCCTCTACACCTTAACATCATCTCTCAAACTTCTTTTCTTACTAACTAAATCTCCTTTTTTTCACATCTTACTTAATCAACACTTATTCCTTGGATATCAACATTACCTAAACCTTAAACAAACTCCTCCAAGACTTAAATACATTCTCAAAACACAACTTGAATTCCTAGAACTTCCTAGATAACACCTAAATCCTTGCATCACTCTAAATCACCTTAACACATGTTTTCTTCTCAAGTAAACATTTATTCACCTTTAACACTTCCTAGATCACCAAGACCATTTAAAACACTTAGAACTTCTCACACATTTTTACCAAATTTGGCCATAGCTTCTCTTGTATATACTCACATCCAAACACTTAGGTTTTTACCTTATTCATTCAAAACACCTAAAATCCATCAAACACATTTTTATACACAAACTTCACACATTAAGCACTACATCACAATATAGTGCATAACTTAAATTGCTTGGCACTTAGGCCCTTAAATAACATGGCTCTTAGGCCCTTAAATTACATAAACCATAAACACTGAATTTCCCACATAAGTATGCCTTTGACCTGCAAATACATACACCAATACATATGTTCTTTTACTAGTCTCCTTGAGAGCATTTTACTAGCTCATTTGCCATTGGCTCCTTAGGTATTTTATTAAGCAAATCAAGCTCATTTTCCTAAGGCATTTAAACTACATTGAGGTAGCTTGTTTACCTCTTTTCCTCACAAATTTCTTTCTTGTTTCCTTGTAAAACCGGTAAGGCATTTGGTTCCTTGCCAACTACTAAACATTATACAAACAACATAATGAGTATTCAAGCTTTAAGCTCCATCTCATTGCAAACCCTAGGTTTACATTATTTCAAAAACATTAATGTAATTGTTTTACCTTAATCTTTGGAGGGTGTTTGAATATCTATGAAGAGAGGACTCCACCTAGTCCTTGAAGGATTCAAATGGAGCTAGAACAAAGCAACACAAAGAGCTCCATCAATGAATATTTTCGGTCACCACAAAACATGGAGGAAACTTGATTTTCTTTGAGATTCCTTACCTAGGAGCAAGGGAGATCAATAATATGTGGAAAGACAAGCTCAAGCTCCTTCAATGGTGGAACTCCATGGCACCGAAATGGGGCTTTTGAAGTGAGTTTTGAGAAGATAGAAATGGAGAGCTTGGTCTAACTAGAAGAAAGGTGGTCTTAAAATTAAATTTGGATCATGGAGCTAGAAGTTACAAGTGAAAGAAGATGGAGAATGGCATGGTTTGCTGTAGCAAAACCGATGGAGTTTGGGAGAAGATGAAGAAGGCTACGGTGGGTGTGAGTGGGAAAGAAAGAATGAAGATTGGAATTGCTTTTGAAAGATATTTACATGTTATAAAGGTAACTTCTACTTTTCACTTACTTTTCCTTCTTTCTTTAATTTTTACTAGCTCATGGTGGTGAGTCACCACATGATAAAACCGGCCCCCATATAATTAAAGGGTGTTTGGTCTTATTTGTCAATTTAATTACTTAACACAACATATGTTACAAACTAGCTTATAAAAATCACTATTCACCTAAACAAGGCACTTAGAAGTGAAATTTTTGATTTCCCATTAATATAGCCACCCAAATGTGATACTATATAGTACACATGTTAATTAAAGAGCAATGATGGACATTTAGCCATTCAAAACTCATTTACAAGACAATTTTTCAAAAACGTGCTTTAAGACTCCTTAAAGCACATTTTGTGTTTTAACTTGTTTTCAAGCTTGGTTTTCTTTGGTAATTGATTTAATATGTTCATTAACATATTTATAAGGTATAGGTATGACCATTAGGTCTTATACAAATTTATTCCAAGCTTAGAGCACATTTTGCTCTTATTGCCTTTAAGGTATTTCCTTGTGTTTTATTTGGTTTAACTGTCCACCAAAGTTTCCTAAGGACTTATTTAGCCCTATCAAATCATAATTAAATGTTATCAAGTCTTGGTAGGCTCTTTGGGTCCTAACCAAGTTCACTCATAGCTTAGAGCATGTTTTTGCTCAAACTGTGTCTTAATGCTTTATTGCATTTATTATGGTCTAAATTGTTCACTGATGTTACTAAGGCACTTTTTAGCCTTTACATACCATAGTTTGGTATTTAAACCACATATCAAGGTTTGGGGTATTTCAACAGTTTTTAATTGTCATCAAATCAAACCCCAATTTCCTGTTTTTATTTGTTATTCAGTTTTACATTTTCGTTTAATAAAGATTTAAACTAGACATTGCCTCCTCTGGTTCGATACTTAGGGAATACTCTCTATTAAAACTTGCTAGAATTGACTGGTACACTTGCCGTTAGGTTTTACCCCAACAGATAGCTAGGAATATGGGAAATGTAAATCGTGGTAATTCGTACTTTCATTGACAAACATGGCATAAGTCAGTTAAGCAAAAGTTAGAAACAAACCATGCAGCCTAAGGCACGAAGAGTGTGAAACACACCAACAATCACAAGATGCGAATTCCATCGGAATAAAAAGTGAAAGGAGACTTAAGGAAGTCACTAGGACCGACGCATAGAAAATGCAAGGTGAAATACCCCGAACCCTGATATATTGCTTAAATACTAAACTATGGTATGTAAAGGCTAAAAAGTGCCTTATAAACATCAGTGAACAATTTAAACCATAGTAAAATGCAATAAAGCACTAAGATACAGTTTGAGCAAAAACATGCACTAAGCTAGGAGTGAACTTGGTTAGGACCCAAAGAGCCTACCAAGACTTAATAATATTCAATTATGATTTAATAAGGCTAATTAAGTCCTTAGGAAACTTTGGTAGACAGTTAAACCAAACAAAACGCAAGAAAATACCTTAAAGTCAATAAGAGCAAAAATGTGCTCTAAGCTTGGGATAAATTTGTATAAGACCTAATGGTCATACCTATACCTTATAAATATGTTAATGAAAATATTAAATCAATTACCAAAGAAAACCAAGCTTGAAAACAAGTTAAAACATAAAAAGTGCTTTAAGGAGTCTTAAAGCACGTTTTTGAAAAATTGTCTTGTAAATGAGTTTTGAATGGCTAAATGTCCATCATTACTCTTTAATTAACATGTGTACTATATAGTATCACATTTGGAAGTCTATATCAATGGGAAATCAAAAATTTCACATCTATGTGCCTTGTTTTAGTGAATAGTAACTTTAATAAGCTAGTTTGTAACATATGTTGTTATAAGTAATTAAATTGGTCAACAAAGACTATTATACCCCTTATGTAATAAAGGGGGCCGGTTTTCTTATATGGGATGACTCATCCCCTTGTCAGTTTAATAAGGAAAGTAAAGCTTATAAAGTAAAGTACTATTTTGCTTTATACATAAATATCTTAACAAAGTGAACTCTCTCACCTCATTCTCTTCTTTCCTTTCATTTCACACGATTTCTTCATCTCTCCCAAGCTCCATTCTCGGTTTGCTACAGCCCCATCTCATTCTTCATCTTCTTTCACTTGTAACTTATGATTCCATGCTCCAAATTCAATTTCAAGACCACCATTCTTCTAGTTGGAGCAAGCTTTACACTTCTATCTTTTCAAATCCTCAAGAACTCAATTTTGGTGCCATGGAGATTCACCATTGAAGGAGCTTGAGCTCACCTTTTCACATATTATTGTTCCCCTTTGCTTCTAGGTAAGGAATCTCAAAGAAAAATAATGTTTCCTCCATGTTTGTATGATGTCCGAAAATTCACCTCACCATGGTGTCTTTACCTTACTTGTTTTAGCTTCATTTGAATCTTCCAAGGGCTAGGAGGAGTCCTCTCTTGATACTTATTCAAGCTCTCTTCCAATTCCAAAGGTAAAACAATTACCTTAATGTGTTAAGATAATGTATGTAACTAGGGTTTACAATGAGATGAAGCTTAAAGCTTGTATACTCATCATATTATTTGTATAATGTTTAGAAGTTGACAAGCAGCTAAAAGCCTTGCCAATTTAGTCAAGGAAACAAGAAAGAAGCTTGTGAGGAAAAAGAGGTAAACAAACTATCTCAATGTAGTTTAAATGCCTTAGGAAAATGAGATTGATTTGCTTAATAAAATACCTAAGGAGCCAATGGTAAATGAGCTAGTAAAATGCTCTTAAGGAAACTATTAAAGGGCATATGTATTGTTGGTTGTATTTGCAGGTCAAAGGCATTATTTATGTGGGAAATTCAGTGTTTAAGGTTTATGTTATTTAAGGGCCTAAGAGCCATGTTATTTAAGGGCCTAAGTGCCAAGCAATTTAAGTTTATGCATTATATTGTGATGTAGTGTAAAATTTGGTGAATGTTGTGTGTGAGAATACTCTTGGTGGTTTTGGGTGTTCTTGAATGAAATAAGGTAAAAACCTAAGTGTTTGGATGTGAGTATATACAAGAGAAGCTATGGCAAAATTTGGAAAATGTATAAGAAGTTCTAAGTGTTTTAAATAAGTTTTGGTGAACTAGGAAGTGTTAAAGGTGAACAAGTGTTTTACTAGGGAAGAAAGCATGTATTAAGGTGATTTAGAGTGATACAAGGATTTAGGTATTATCTTGGAAGTTCTAGGAATTCAATGTGTGTTTTTGAGGGATGTATTAAAGCCTAGGAGAAGTTTGTTTAAGTTTAGGAATGTTGATGTACAAGGAGGAAATGATGTTTAGGTAAGATGTGAAAAAGGAGATTTAGTTAGTAAGAAAAGAAGTTTGAGAGATGATGTTAAGGTGTAGAGGAAACACCTTGGTATAGTGGTCATTATTGGTGAAATACCACTTAGAAATCTTAAGGAGAAAACATTCCAAGTGCTAAGTATTTTGTAAGAAATTTGTGAATGATAAGATGGTTTTGGTGTGTGATTTAAAGAGTTTAATACATGGCTAAAGGTGTGTTTGATGTGCCAAATGATGTTAGAACACATTAGGAGGCTTGAGGAAAAGTTTGGAGAAAATTTGACAAGTTTTGGACAACTTCTGGTGTTGTCCGACCCAGTGGTCCGACCCAGGGTAGGTCGGACAGCTCTGTTAATGCAACCGTTGGAGTTTCTGGAATGGTCCGACCCAGTTGTGGGTCGGACGGTGGGTCGGACATGTGTATTTAAAAGACGGGAAGAGTCTCTGGAACGGTCCGACCCAGTTGTGGGTCGGACGGTGGGTCAGACGGCCCAAAATTATGTAAAAAAAAAACAAAACATTGTTTATGGTTATAAGATGATGGGGATTATTAAGTAATGATGTTATAAGATTGTTAAGGACATGTTAAGTGAGTTATAATGACAATTTAGTGGAGGAAAAATTGTATTAAAATGTAAAAGTAAAACAAGTTAAAAATGTGAAGTTATATAACTAAATTAACGGGGATAAGTTATAAGCATTGGACTTTAAACAATCATGTTACCCCGAAGTTAATAAAAGTACATGTAATGTTATTAGTTGTTCGAGAATTGCTCGAGGAACATAAGTGGACATGATAAAGTGGACTCCGGTGACAGGTATGGTTTTCTTGCAACCTGTGTCCTACCGGATTACACCGGCTTGTATGCCAATGTGTTTTTCTATGTGTTTGCCATGTTATAAGATAAATCATGAAACGAATTTACAGTCGTTATTGTTGAGGTATGTTTACGTGCCGATACCGGTAACCTCGAATGCGCTTGAAGGGCTAGTTAACCACTATTAGGTAAACGTACGAGAACGGTATCCGGTGATAACGTTTCCGACCTAAGGAACGTTCTAACCACGGCTATGCGTGAGTTAGTTATGTGATGTTTGTGTGTGATGTTTGTGTGTGAATGTATGACTCTCCCTTCCCTTGTGTGTGTCTAACAAGACTTAACCCAATGTTGTGATTGTTTAATTAAGTTCAATGTTGAACTTCTAACAAGTGCTAACGGGGGAAGTGAGGAGTCCGGTCTGTTCCGGCCACGTGTGTGAGTATGGGGGTCGTTGTCATATCAGGTTCGATCCTCTCTGTATGTTATGGTTGTATTCCAATTTGGTTTCCAACCTTCCCTTTAGCTTAACCAAGGCTATTTTACTGACTCATGTCGGGCCACAGGGGCATACTATGTTATGTTTGTTCGGTGTGCTTGGATCACTATATCCGAGACACCTTATGTTAAGTTATCCGTTCATTTAACGAGACGGTAACGAGTTATGTAATGAGTTTATCATGAGACTGGCAACATTCTCTAGGCTACAAGTGAACTGACTATGTTTGGGCCGGTTCATAAGGGGAACCGTACCCGTTGTGTTATGTAGTGTTGTTATGATGCAATATCTATTGCGATGTTATTATGTGCACGTTGAAACGTGAAAAGTGTTGTTATGTGTTGTTATGTAGTGTATGTTATATGTTGTAAAATGTGAAGTATGTGGATCATGGATATGAATCCCAGTTTGTGATAAGAGGCGTTAAGGATAACCCGAATAACGGGTAAGTGTCGTCTATTAAGGAAGTAGCTCCATTAGAGGAGAAACACTCTAGGGATAATGAATACCATGAGTGACTTATCAAGTAAGGATGTATCATCCATTTGTTGAGCCCATTGAGGCGAAATGTTATGTGTTGTGTGTGTACAGTTGCATGCATGATTTAAATATAATCAACCGCATGCTAAGACGACAATTAGTTGTGCGTGGCCCGGTAGCATGTGGGCTGCGGGATTACCATACCAGCAAAGGTGCTGAGCCCCTTGGGGGCCACCCTTTCTCTTCTTTTCCTATTTCAGGTACAAAGAGCAGGAAGCCGTTCGAGAGTAGGACGGGGTAGTCGTTGTACATGGGTAATCATTCAAGTTATATATGTACAGTAGGTGTAGTAAGACCGAGATTGTTATCGGCATCAGTTTGTGAATACTCGGTACAGTTGAAAGGTGTATGTTGTTGTTGTGTTAATGAAAAAGGGATAATAATGTGTAGTCGCTCGGGAATCTAGTCCATCAGACCGGTACAATGTTTATGTAATAGCCTTGTTAGCCACGTGGGTGGTTAACGGCGTGTAACACCAACGAGTTAAGTAATGTGAAGTAGTATATTTTTCCGCTGCAGAATGTCGTTATGTGTTTGTTGTTGGATGGGGTGTTACAAAATGGTATCAGAGCGAAGTATCGCTCTGATGACTGAATTACCAAGCTTAGGAAGTACCGAGTTAGGATTTTAGTACTTTGGGTTAAGGGTTGAGTGATAGCGTGAGAGATACGCTAGTTAGGAATTACCAGCGTGTACTGGAAACCTACAATATCCTTCCCGCCCTCCACAATCCCTGTTTTATAACTTGGGAAACAACGCCAGAGAGATGAAAGTCCTCTCATACTCGGGATACCCGATCTGGCTGCTATTAAATACCTCTAAAGGTACGGAGAACCTGTCATACGGTAGATCCCGAAAACTGGGAATCACGGAGACGGTTTCCATCTGAACAATGTTAACCGCATTTAATAGCGAAGAATGAAGAATCTTGTGTATAGAAGAATAGAATTTCCGGCAACCTGGGTCGACATGCCGAGCAGTCGAGGATAACCAGCTTGCAACGCATTGACCGTGCAACAGGCAAGAAGTGGATTAGTGAAACCCGAGACGAGTGTCTACGGGACCATAGTTGATAAAAGATACACCAACGGTATACCAACCGACAAAGGAACTACAACGTAGTGCCCAAACAAGAGACAAGTCTCAGTAACCACGACAATACGTGGAACGGGCTACGAAGAGGAAACAATACAAAAGAAAAGGGGGTCTCCCAGAATGGGAAACACCCTAGTTGATGATTGTCATGTGAAGACAGTGAGAAGTCACCTAGAGGAGTTATTATCAAGACAGTAAGATCAGTGAGGGCCAACAAAGCCACTGATGACAGTGCGGGTAAAAGCAATACCACAACCGGTATGTGTTAAACCGATAGCCAGTTAGCATGGCGCACTTGCCATAGCAAGTGCTGCTATAACAGGGCTGTTCGGGAAATGTATAACCACTACAAAGTACTTGGTAAAGTACCATAAAGTTAAATGTGATCGTCATAACAGTGGAAGGGCCCGTTAGCCTTACCTCTGTAATTGTAAGTACACCAGTCAGCAAGAAGCTAGACTTGGTTAAGGTAAGAAGATGTTGTGAAACCATGAAAATTTTCTTTCAAACCCAGATTTATTCAAACTCTTTTCTTTTCAAAACCAAATTTTCTTTCAAACCAATATTTATTTCTAACCTTCTTCTAAACCAAACCAGTAAAACCAAGGGCAGTTGATAAGAATACAACAGTGGATAAACTTTCCCTCAATTAAGTTCGGGAATCACGGAATGAATATTGTCACGGGACAATATAAGGGGGTTGACAACAGAATACTTCACCTAGGCGTGTGACGGACACTACAAGTGTACCAACTGTAATGTGGGACGTCCGCACTCCGATAGGAGCTTGTGGGCCTGACAGACCTACTTATGGGTTAGTTGGGTAAGTACTAATATATCAGTAGGGTACCCCACATATGTATACGAGTAGAGTCCGAAACACGGGAAGTAGTCGACTCCGTACTACAGTCAGCAGTATAAATCAAACAAGAACTAAGGATTACCATGAATGGTTGAAGTTAAGGAACTCAGTTAAGTTAACGAGACTAAAGGAATTAGTGAATTCCTTTCAACGAAATGCTTAAGAGTCAGGAGGTGCAAAGTGCACTAACTGTAATGTAAAGACATCGTATACGTCTTAATGATCCTCAGGGATAAACATGTTAGCTGGAATGGTGACCCAGCCTGTACATGGCAGGCAGATGCCTAATGTGGACACATTAATGTGCAATGAACGGGATGAAACTCCCAGAATGAGTACCTACACTACCAGGAAATGTTGATCTTCACAGGAGGAGATAATAAGCCAGTTAAGAACGCAAACGGCGTGGCTAACGGAATGTACCAATGAGTGTGAACCAGATGTAAAGGCATCACTTAACAACACCCAGGAGCAATCCTTGAAGGGTGTTCGCATCAACAATTGTTGAATGAAATGCATGACAGAAACACAAGGGTTGAAACTAACACCCAGTTTAGACATAAATTGTCAGGAGACGGACTGACAATCCTAAGGGGCATTCCATGAAAGGAGACGGAATGCAACGACCTTGTCATGGAGCTCAATATAACATCCAAACCATGTAATGTTGTACAAAGAAGTACATGTGTGTGGACAGCCTACAATGAGCGCAGCTCAAGGCAAATAAGGCTTATAGGCCACAAATAAAATGTGTTATGTAAATTAGATTGATTGCAGAAGTTTATGTTATATAAGTGAATAGAGTGGAGAACGAACCACTGCACTAAGAGTGGGGATACCTCTCGATGCTGTGAAACCGCTGGAGCGGTAGTTATGTGAACCAAGCTCAAGAAATATGTTAAGGATGAACAATATTATTATTATTTGAGAGTAGTTAGTTTAGTAGTATGCGTGTATAAAGTGAAGCACCGAGCTAAATAACGTCGGTTTGAGACTCGAGTGAGCAACACTCAAGGAGCATTCGGTAGTCATCCAAATGAATGACGAACCATAATGTGAATAATATAAGTAAAGGTGTGGAAGTTAATGTGACAGTAAATACCATGTAAGTTATTGTTATGCAATGAGTAAGAGCACGGTTCGCAGCTGACGACCGTTGTATCAATGTTATTGTGTAATAATGTGGCAGATAAGACCAGTTATGAGTTAAACTCAATGGACATGCAAGCAAGTGATGATACACAGACTGGGCAATAAGCCAATGGTCGGTACTATGTGATAAGGAACTCAGTGTGAATTCCTACTGCAATCGCATAAGGGATTTACTGTCAAGAGTTTACGCCTCTGCACTCTGTATGACTGAGTGTTTTGGTATTGCACTTGCGCAGTAATGATCGAGTGGGATAGCTAGGAATTGGAAACATGTTAATTGTGGAGGAATAATGTTATAATGGCCGATGCATAGGAAATGCAAGGCCGCACCAATAAAAGAGTACTTGTACAAAACCAAATGTGGAGACATGATTAACAGTAAGTGACTACAGTAGCACTAACTGCCAAATATCGGTATGGAATATACCCCAAATGTTATAAATAGCTGAGAGAGCACTACACACTAGGTAGTAGCTCAATCTCAACCGACAGTAAGTCGGAAGGGAACAAGTCAATCATTGTGAAATACATAGCTGTATACAGAGTAAATTGTTATGGAAGTGGATAGAAAGTTTATAACTCACCGAATTCGCTAACGGTAAGAGATACCACGCGTCGGTTGAGAAACCATTGTTACCAAGATGAAGGTGACAATTGGGGATGTACAATACAGTAAGAATAACAAATGGGGCAATTAAGCTCTACAGTTATTAGAGTTTCACAGCAGAAACTAGTGAGCCAGTGATTCAAGTGTTGAATGTACATGGTGAACAAGAGTGAATGGCTAATTATTAACGCCTAGAAGCCTAACAGGCCAGAATTGAAACCAACTAAGAGTTTAAACAAACTCCAATGGGAATTCTTGGTTTAGGAACTAAACCGCCAATATGGTTAAGATCCTCTAATCAGAATCCATTGTGTAATAGACCGCGTGGAAGTTAAAACACTTCACGATGGCAGAACATTTTAAGCCAATGTTTAGTGATTGATTACGTGGGCGTAATCCCTTTTAAGGGGGGTAGAGCGCAAAACCACTTAGTGTGTATTACCGTACAAGTGTACGTGATTTATGTTGTGCATAGCGCAAAATAATTTGTTTTGATGATTGGTGTGTGTGTTACGTACGTAAACATACGCATTCATTCATGGTTTAATTGTGGTGATTGCGCACAGAAGATGCAAATACCATTGTGATAAGTGTGTTTGTTTGTTAACAATTGTGTGATAGTACAAGTGTGGGGAGTAGAGAAACTCCCGGGGGAACAAAAAAAAAACCCCGACAGTGTATAAATGTGAAACTGTGTGTTGTATTTTGATAAAATATATGTGTATATATATATTATATAGTGATTCATGAAAGGGCATGATACCGACATAGAACCTAGTGAGAATAAGATTCCCTAGGTAACAACATTAAAGTGAATGGAAATAACTGATAGATGAAGTTCTATCCCTTGGAGATGTTATGATCATGATTAGAATGATTAAAAAGATAGAAAATTGGAAATGAGTGATTTACTTGATGCTTGAAATTGAAGTGGGAGGTGAAACTTGATTATCATGAGATCAAGGGAAGCCGAACACAAATTGGGGTGGAAGGATAGTTCAACACTGATGCTGATCACATCAGGGTTGGATGATTCTAGAAGCTCCCTGTAAGTGGTCATAATTAACCACGCTAAGAAAAGAAGTAAAGAGCATAAGTTGGACTTGGAGTTGTATGTGTTTTCAAAAGGATTTTGAATTGGTATTTACAAAACGTCGATAGATACTTTACATAATTAAAGTTCTCTTACTTAACCTCACAAGGAAAAAAAATTTAAAATTTAAGTGATAGTTTTGATCTCCCAAAGGAACGGGGACGGAAGGTGTCCATCGCGACCGGGTTCTGCGGGATCACAGTGTATATCAAAGATATTTTTGATTGTTATACATGCTATGACATGTTGTGTGGTAATAAATATTATTTTGACCTTGAGTCCTAATTTGGTCGAGTTCCGAAAGTTGTTGTGTTACCTAGACCTATGTGTCTAAATGTTGTTATGTTACCCAAGACCAGAGAGTCTAAGGGTTGTTATGTGTGTAAATGTTGTTAAGATACCCGGACCATTGAGTCGAGGTTATCAAGTGAATATGTTATGATATGTATGGATGTGTATATGTACCCGGACCGTTAAGTCCGAGGGTGTGATGTAAAGTGTGTTGGTTATGGAAGTTTATTTCCAAGTGATTCCTGTGTTCTAATCTAATGATGTGTGGGAAGTGTGAACTTCGAGGACGAAGTTCTTTTAAGGGGGGTAGATTGAAATACCCCGAACCCTGATATATTGTTTAAATACTAAAATATGGTATGTAAAGGCTAAAAAGTGCCTTAGAAACATCAGTGAACAATTTAAACCATAGTAAAATGCAATAAAGCACTAAGATACAGTTTGAGCAAAAACATGCACTAAGCTAGGAGTGAACTTGGTTAGGACCCAAAGAGCCTACCAAGACTTAATAATATTCAATTATGATTTAATAAGGCTAATTAAGTCCTTAGGAAACTTTGGTAGACAGTTAAACCAAACAAAACACAAGAAAATACCTTAAAGTCAATAAGAGCAAAAATGTGCTCTAAGCTTGGGATAAATTTGTATAAGACCTAATGGTCATACCTATACCTTATAAATATGTTAATGGACATATTAAATCAATTACCAAAGAAAACCAAGCTTGAAAACAAGTTAAAACACAAAAAGTGCTTTAAGGAGTCTTAAGCACATTTTTGAAAAATTGTCTTGTAAATGAGTTTTGAATGGCTAAATGTCCATCATTACTCTTTAATTAACATGTGTACTATATAGTATCACATTTGGAAGTCTATATCAATGGGAAATCAAAAATTTCACATCTATGTGCTTTGTTTTAGTGAATAGTAACTTTAATAAGCTAGTTTGTAACATATGTTGTTATAAGTAATTAAATTGGTCAACAAAGAATATTATACCCCTTATGTAATAAAGGGGTGTCGGTTTTCTTATATGGGATGACTCATCCCCTTGTTAGTTTAATAAGGAAAGTAAAGCTTATAAAGTAAAGTACTATTTTGCTTTATACATAAATATCTTAACAAAGTGAACTCTCTCACCTCATTCTCTTCTTTCCTTTAAATAAGTTTTGGTGAACTAGTGATAAGTGTCCAAATGAGCATGTTTTATAGGTGTATTTCATATATTATATTAGCACTTTTCTTGCTCATTTCTCCACTTCGGTTAGTTTTCCTCTAGTTTATGTTTTATTATTATCTCACAAATTTATTGTTTTAACATGAGGAAAACCAAGCTGGGAGTAAAGTAGACGAAGAGACGAACGCATAGACACAAACGGCTCAGAAAACGGAGTCCAAACGAAGAATCTAGAGCCAGTAGAAGATCGTAGAAGAAAATAAGTCACGACCACGTGTGTGTCCGCATGGCCTTAGGCGGACAACACACGCGGACGACTCAGTGATGCAACCGCCTTGTTCCAGGCGGACGTCAAGCGGACGCTAGGCGGACGAGAAGAGAGGCAACCGCCCCATATTAGGCGGACGGCTCTGAGGTACTGAGGCGGACGCGGGTGAGGTAGTTGGGCGGACGTGAGACTTTGTCGCGAACAACACTTGTGTCCGCATGAAATGAGGCGGACACACACGCGGTCGTGACTAAAAATCAACGCGCGCCAGTTTTCTTCTTCGCTCGTCGACTTCGCCCGTCGACTTGCTTCCGCCTACCTTATTTTCCTCACGCGTCATCAGCTCTGTCCCCTGCAATTAATGAGCAATCAATGCTCTTCCACCTCTGTCTGCAGATCTTCTTCTTCCTCTCCTCTATAAAAAGCCACTGCTACTTCAAAAACTACTCACATATACGTTCCACCCCAAACTCAACACTCAAAATCTCTCATTCCATTTACAGAAATCTACGTACTCGCTCCACTCTTCTTCCTCTTCATTTCTCCATTCACCATCCACACCTCCGTATTATTATTACGTCCAACCTCTGTCTGACTTATTACCAGTTAATATGTCAGGCTAAGGAGGATTTACTCCGGGTGAAGGTTTAATTATGTTTGTGTATTAATCAATATTTCTACCGGTTAAAATAAATTCAGTTTGTTACGATTAAAGTTTTGTTTCTCTCCCTTTTTAATAAATTTCATCGATTTATTAAAAAGCCTTACTAAATCTGTTTTTAATCTGATCGGTGACGAACAGACAGGTTAATTAAGCCGTAAAACTGTAGGAACTTATTTTCATCGTTTAAGTTATACAAGTTGCAAGAATAAAATTCCTCACACTCCTCTGCCGTTTACACGCATTTTGCTTGAGTTTTCATCGGACCTTGCATTTTCAGGTAAACGAGTTCTTATGAGTTTTCATCGGACCTTAAGATAATAACAGGAATCTTGCCAAATTATTTTTTAAACCGGTAGAGATAGCACAATTAATCATATCATATTAACCTGAACCCGGAGTTCCGTTTAATTTAACTTCATTCACTAAATTAATCTGTTATTTACTTTTCAAAACAAGTCAATTAACTCCCCCCTTTTGTGACACGCTTAGGTACTATATAATTATAAGTCCCACGGTTCGATATCCGGTCGCTTACACTTTACTATACTACACGACCGGGATTTGTTTGCAGCCCGACGATTTTGAGTTTTAATTTCTTTCTTTTATTTTAATACTCCAGTTCTAACCACTCACGATATACACGTCTGCAAAATGGCGCCGTTGCCGGGGACTTGATTTATTCTAGTCCCTAAGCCCCGGTTAATTCACCTGTTATATTATAATAATCTGTTAATATTATTTTTGTTAATCTAATTTGGACATCTAACTTTGGACTTCGGACTTCTGACTTCTGACATCTAATTACTAACTCTTTTTATTATTGTCATTTAATTTCCATTGTCCTTAACATTTAATTTCCATTGTCCTTCAATTTCCAGTATACTAACTACTAACTTAATTTCTGTCATTTCTTTCCATTGTCATTTCAATTTTCTGTCATTTCTTTCCATTGTCTCTAACTACTAACTTAATTTCTGTCAACTAATTCCTAACATTTTTATTTATTCTAACACATAACGAGTTTCTTTCTCTGTTTTGAGTGGTGAATGCCTTTTACCAGGTCAAACAGCCTCCCAGAAAATATTAATAATCACACGGTTGGTTACAATCCAGAGATCGAGAGAACCTTTCTGCGCACCTAAGGCAGAGACGAACTCAACAAACATTACCACCACAGTGATAGAATCTGACCCGGAAGCTGACATGGCATCTACACCAGCGACAGTTCGAAATATCAACAGGCCGTCTAACCAAGGACAACAGCCTGCTATCATCCTTCCTCACCTTAGCCCATCCGAATACGATGAGTGGCAGAAGCTGAAGCCATATCATCAAATCAGATGTGTAAGGAGTTGGGCATGTTTGATGGCACCAGTCCAGACGAAGCCCTGTTACATGTTACAAAATTCTTGCAACATGCCAACAGTCTTACTGCAACCGACGCAGTACTCCAGTACGCAAGATTGTCATTATTCCCTCACAGCCTGACGGGAAGTGCGAGCAAGTGGTATCATAGCCTGACACCAAGTACCATGGTACTGGGAGACATGGCCACCAAGTTCTACGACAAATTCCTACCCCCGAGACCGAACATTGGAGATGATTGCTGAAATCTATAATTTCAAGCAACCTGGGTCGGAAATATTTGTGAAACTTGGGATCGTTTCAAAGGACTACTACTTACTTGTCCTCACCATGGTCTGACGAAAGAACAAGTATCACAATTGTTCTACAAAGGCTTGATCGGTCCGTGCAGAACAATGGTACTGTCCTCGTTAGGGGCCGATATTCTGAAAAAGCCAGGAGCACAATTTCTGAATAGCATGGAGTCTCTCTGTGAAGAAATCAGAGACTGGGCCTCCGGTGGATCAAGGAGCGGTACTCCAGGTTTATATCATGTTGGGGAAAGTGATAACAAGTTTGACCAGCTGATGAAAAGCCATGAGCAACTCATGGAAAGCAATGCTCAGCAGGCAACAAAAGTCAGTACTCTGCAAAAAGTGGTTGAGCAGATGGCTATGAACTCCTACCCCCAGCAAGCTAAGTCGATGATTTCCCGATCATCTACAACCCCTCCAGGCTATGCACCTCTGTCCCAATCATCTCCTGTTATTTCTTGTACGCAATGTGGTGGGCCTCATGACTATGAACAATGCCCCCAGCTACAAGAATTAAAAGCAGCAGAGGAGGCAAACTACATCACCAACAATTCAGGATACAGACAACCTTGGCAACGTAACATGCAATCCAACCTTCGCTACTCAAACACGAAATATCCAAAACCCACATACACTTCAACCATCTCAAAATTACAGACCTCAGTCCAATTTCCAAGGAGGCCAAAGGCAATATCAACAACAGCCTTATGGCAATGAAGCTTCATCGAGTCGACCAACTCTCCTTCGAATCCTGAGTCTGAAATGTCTCAAATGCAAGAGATGTTTAAAGCTATGATGGGTAAGTCCCGAGATACGCAAGAAGAGGTCGCAGCTCTGCGCAAAGACCAAAAAGCCTTGCAATCTCAGATTCAACAGTTACTCACCCAACAAAGACCACCTGGTCAATTCCCTTCACAGACTAACCCAATCCAAAGAACAAGCAAATTCAATCCTTATAGACGATGGCACATTCCAATCAACAAACTTGTGTGCAGTCTCCTTAAGGAGTGGAAGGGAACTTGCCACCAGAAAAGGAAAAGAAAAAGAAAATCATGAAGAGGCCTACATCAATGATGAAGACACACCAATCCAGCCTCACCTCCCTCAGAAATCCAAGTTCCTACTCCTGCAACTCCACCTCCATCTCGAGTTACCATCGACATCCATCACTCCTAAAAACAGTGAACTCCCATTTCCCAACAGAATGAAAAAGAAACACCTAGATGAGCAGTTCTCCAAATTCTTGAGCATTTTCAAGAAACTGACCCTCGACATACCTCTAATTGATGCTTTGCAAGAGATGCCTAACTACGCCAAATTTCTAAGGATCTCTTAACAAAGAAGAAAAGAAACCTGGAAAAGAAACAGTGCACCTCACGGAGGAATGCTCATGCCCTTCTTCGAGCACTCCCTCCCAAACAAACAGATCCGGGAAATCCCGTAATCCCGTGTTTTATAGGAGGAGTGGACTGTGGAAGCGGTTTATGCGACCTGGGAGCCAGCATTAATATCATGCCCTACGCCACCTTCTTGAAAGTAAAAGGAGGAGAAATGCAACCGGTTCCTTTCAAACTCCAACTAGCAGACAGATCAGAGATCAAGCCCATGGGAATAGTCCGAGATCTGGTAGTTGGAGTCTCTCGCTTTATCTTTCCAGCTGACTTCGTCATTCTAGAAATGGATGACGATGTTGAGGTTCCCCTGATTCTAGGTCGACCGTTTCTAAGTACTGCCAAAGCCATCATTGACGTCCACGATGGGAAAATCACTCTGCGGTACGAGGACGAAACGATCGAATTCGACATGCAGAAAATGATGAAGAAAGTTCTAACTTTTCTCCTCATGCTAAGACAGTGGGATTAACAGATGATGAGGAGGAGGAAGGCGATTTTTCTACAGATGAGGACATGTATTCCCTATCTTCCATCCCGAAAGCTGAAACTGAACCGCTAGAGCAAGTATTATTACTTCTCTAGAAGAAAAGGTGGAGGATCCGGAAGTTAACGCCATGCTGGCGTATGGAAAAAGGAAAGACTTATCAAGCTACCGGCCACCAATCGAAGAACTCGACAGAAAACCTCAAAAATCAATTCCATCAATAGAACAACCACCAGAGCTCGAGCTTAAAGAGCTACCTTCTAAACTCAAGTATGCCTTCTTAGCTGAAGATGACCATTTGCCTGTCATTATTTCCTCTTCTCTGAATTCCGGGGAGGAAACAAGGCTACTCGAGGTATTGAAGAAACACAGAACGGCGATCGGGTGGACTATTGCTGATAAAAGGAATTGACCCCTCCTATTGCACGCACCACATCTATATGGAGGAAAACTACAAGTCTATCAGGCAACCCAACGTCGGCTAAACCCTAACCTCAAGGAGGTAGTTAAAGGAGGTTCTGAAACTCCTAGATGCGAACATCATTTATCCAATTTCTGACAGTCCATGGGTCAGTCCTGTCAAGTTGTCCCGAAGAAGGGGGGCATCGAAGCTGTTATAAATGATAAGGGAGAGGCTATCCCTCAAGAAAAGATCACAGGTTGGCGCATGTGTATCGACTAGGCGCTTAAACTTGGACCAGGAAGGATCATTTCCCTCTCCCCTTTATCGATCAGATGTTGGACGACTAGCAGGGCAAGAGTACTACTGCTTTTTAGATGGGTTCTCAGGGTATTTCCAAATACCAATCGCACCAGAGGACCAGGACAAGACCACCTTCACTTGTCCATACGGTACCTTTGCATACAGACGAATGCCCTTCGGTCTATGTAATGCTCCTGCTACCTTCCAGAGATGCATGCAAGCAATATTCACTGATTTCATCGAACAGAGCATAGAGGTCTTTATGGATGACTTCTCGGTCTATGGCTCTAGTTTCGATAAATGCTTGGCACAACTTGATTTGATCCTAGGACGGTGTGAGGATACAAATCTCGTTTTGAACTGGGAAAAATGTCATTTTATGGTCAAGGACGGGATTGTCCTTGGACATAAAATAGCTGAAGGAATAGAGGTGGATAAGGCCAAGGTAGAGGTTATCGAGAAATTACCGACACCAACTACTGTTAAAGACATTCGAGCGTTTCTCGGGCATGCAGGATTCTATCGGCGGTTTATACAAGACTTCTCAAAAATCACTAAACCATTGACCGACCTGCTACAGAAAGATGCCCCGTTTCATTTTGATGAAAGGTGTTCAGCTGCTTTCAAAACTATAACACAAAAATTGGTATCAGCACCTGTTGTCATACCACCCGACTGGTCTCTCCGTTTGAGATCATGTGTGATGCAAGTGACTACGCCGTGGGGGCAGCTCTATGCCAGAAAAAAGAGAAATTTGAGAGTGATTGCTTATGCCAGCAGGACACTAAACGACGCCCAAAAGAACTATACGACCACTGAAAAAGAGCTTCTGGCTATAGGATTTCTCCCTTGATAAGTTCAGGTCGTACTTATGGGGAAGCAAAGTCATAGTGCACACAGACCACTCCGCTCTCAAATACCTATTTGCAAAACAAGAAGCCAAGCCTCGCTTATTGCGCTGGATTCTTCTACTGCAAGAGTTTGACATCGAAGTCAAAGACAAGAGCGGAAAATTAAATGTCGTCGCTGACCATCTCTCCAGATTGGTAACTCCTACGGATAGTGTGCCTATCAACGAATTCTTCCCCGATGAGACTGTCTTTTCAATCACCAAGGTACAGGAGCCATGGTATGCGGACCTGGCCAATTATCTAGTCTCTGGAACAATACCTATGATCTATCTTACTCCCAGAAGAAGAAATTTCTTTCTGATTCAAAGCATTATTTCTGGGAAGATCCGTATTTGTTCCGAGTCTGTGCTGATGGGTTGATTCGCCGGTGTCTCCCTGAAGATGAGGTTTACAGCGTCATACATTTTTGTCACTCACGGGAAGCCGGAGGTCACCATGGACCCACAAGGACCGCTGCTAAGATCCTGGCCTCAGGATTTTATTGGCCGACTCTTCACAAGATGTTTACCAATTCTGCAAACAATGTGATAATTGTCAGAGAATGGGTAACACATCTAGGAGACATGAAATGCCACAACAGGGAATACTAGAAGTGGAACTCTTTGATTGTTGGGGCATTGATTTTATGGGACCGTTCCCTTCCTCACAGGGCCACCAATATGTTTTAGTGGCAGTGGATTACGTGTCGAAATGGGTAGAAGCCATACCCTGTCATCATGCTGATGCAAAGACAGTAACCAGATTCCTTAAGAAGCACATCTTTACGCGTTTTTGGCGTGCCTAGAATTATTATCAGTGACGGAGGATCTCACTTCTCTCAACCGTTCATTTGAAGCGCTTATGGGTAAGTACGGGGTACGTCATAAGGTAGCTCTACCTTATCACCCTACAAACGCCAAGCAGAAGTTTCGAACCGTGAGTTAAATGGATTCTCCAGAAAACGGTTAACTCATCACGAAAGGATGGGCACTTAAGTTAGATGATGCGCTTTGGGCTTACCGTACCGCATTCAAGACTCCCATCGGGATGTCTCCTTTAAGCTTGTTTATGGGAAATCTTGTCACCTGCCTGTAGCTGGAACATAAGGCATATTGGGCACTCAAGGCCTAAACTTCGATCTAGAAACCACAGGAGAAAGCGGAAGTTTCAACTCTCTGAACTCGAGGAGTTAAGAGATCAGCATACCGAAGTGCGACAATATACAAGGAACGCACCAAGAAACATCATGACCAAATGATCCACCAACGCGACTTTAAGGTTGGCGACAGGGTGCTGCTTTATAATTCCAGATTGAGAATATTTCCTGGAAAACTCAAGTCTCACTGGTGGACTCCCATTCCAAGTTGTTGGAACCACTCCTTTTGGTGTTTACGAACTCCAGAATCAAAAGGAGAAAGCTTCAAAGTCAATGGATCCCGTCTAAAAAGGTATGCCGGAATTCTTGAAAATAATAAGGCTCTGTTCGTAATTTCTTTCTTACAGGAATACGAGGAAGCCTCCACCCCAAAGGAACAGCAGACAACACCTCTACATCGTAAGTTTACAAAAGTGTACAAACTTCCTAACAACAGCAGTTCAGATACCTCGCCCTCAAACTCTTCTCCAACCTAAGGCTTGGTCAAATACGTCTAGCTAGAGACGTTAAACCAGGGCAGCTTGGTGGAAGGCAACCCACTATCTATCTTTTATCTTTCCTTTAAATTTAATGTTGTTTTCCTTTTTGTACTATATTTCCCTTTTTATGTTTAAAATGCAGGTTTTACTTGAGTTCTTCTGGCTGTGTAGAATATTCTTTACAGGTTCATTTCATGACATTCCACAGCTGCACTCAAGTGTGGGGGAGCTCTACACACTCTACGAAATTTGGGGAGTACACTCTTTCCTTTATTAATTGCATGCCCTGTTAATTTATTTAAATCTATCAATGAGGGCATTGCTTGAGCTTAAGTGTGGGGGAAGAGCCTTTTTAGGGCATTTTGTGCTTAAAATGTTTAAATCTCTCTGCTTATCTTGCATTTGTTCAAAAATTAGAATTATGTACCCTGCTAATGTAGGTTGTTCTCTTTAAAAACAAATACTATTATGAATTGTGGGGTAAATGGTACAAATTTTAAAATTTTGATTACTTTTGAGGAGCATTTTATATGCGGTGTGACCAAATAATCTGCAAATGGTTGGATTTTATTGCTCAGGGTTTCTTTCTGTCTTCTCTCTTAGGGATTGCTAAGGGGTGCTTCTCTGTTAAAAAAAAAGAGAAAGAAAAATACAAAAAAACAAGGGACTTGCGAGACACCATTGGTAACCAACAAAAGAGAGTTGAGTGTTCTTAAATGCAAAGGCGTGATGCCTACATTTTCTCATCCCTTATGCAAAAGTGAAATAAATGTATGAATCTATTTTTCCTTTTGTTTTCTCCTCAATGTCCATTCTTGAGAGAAGTTGGCCATGGTAAAAGTTCTCAGAGTCACCTAAAAGAAACATTGAGGTACCTTGGATCATACCCCGAAACTCATATTTATTTTTTACCCCTGAGCACACCGATGCCACTAGCATTGATTTTTCACACTCCTCAATAAGTTAAAAAGATCATGTTTATCCTACCCTTCATGATAATATTTGTTAGTATTGAGCATTCCCTACTTACTTGGGTACGTGGTTTTGCTTGAGGACAAGCAAAAAGATAAGTGTGGGGGTGTGATAAGTGTCCAAATGAGCATGTTTTATAGGTGTATTTCATATATTATATTAGCACTTTTCTTGCTCATTTCTCCACTTCGGTTAGTTTTCCTCTAGTTTATGTTTTATTATTCTCTCACAAATTTATTGTTTTAACATGAGGAAAACCAAGCTGGAGTAAAGTAGACGAGAGACGAACGCATAGACACAAACGGCTCAGAAAACGGAGTCCAAACGAAGATCTAGAGCCGGTAGAAGATCGTAGAGAAAATAAGTCACGACCACGTGTGTGTCCGCATGGCCTTAGGCGGACACACACGCGGACGACTCAGTGATGCAACCGCCTTGTTCCAGGCGGACGTCAAGCGGACGCTAGGCGGACGAGAAGAGAGGCAACCGCCCCATATTAGGCGGACGGCTCTGAGGTACTGAGGCGGACGCGGGTGAGGTAGTTGGGCGGACGTGAGACTTTGTCGCGAACAACACTTGTGTCCGCATGAAATGAGGCGGACACACACGCGGTCTACTAAAATCAACGCGCGCCAGTTTTCTTCTTCGCTCGTCGACTTCGCCCGTCGACTTGCTTTCGCCTACCTTATTTTCCTCACGCGTCATCAGCTCTGTCCCCTGCAATTAATGAGCAATCAATGCTCTTCCACCTCTGTCTGCAATCGATCTTCTTCTTCCTCTCCTCTATAAAAAGCCACTGCTACTTCATCAAAAACTACTCACGCTCATATACGTTCCACCCCAACTCAACACTCAAAATCTCTCATTCCATTTACAGAAATCCTACGTACTCGCTCCACTCTTCTTCCTCTTCATTTTTCCATACACCATCCACACCTCCGTATTATTATTACGTCCAACCTCTGTCTGACTTATTACCAGTTAATATGTCAGGCTAAGGAGGATTTACTCCGGGTGAAGTTTTAATTATGTATTTGTATTAATTATGCAATATTTCTACCGGTTAAAATAAATTCAGTTTGTTACGATTAAAGTTTTGTTTCTCTCCCTTTTTAATAAATTTCATCGATTTATTAAAAAGCCTTACTAAATCTGTTTTTAATTTGATCGTGACGAACAGACGGTTAATAAAGCCGTAAAACGTAGGAACTTTTTTCATCGTTTAAGTTAAATTCAAGTGCAAGAAAAAATTACTCACGCTCCTCTGCCGTTTACACGCATTTGCTTGAGTTTTCATCGGACCTTGCATTTTCAGGTAAACGAGTTCTTATGTTTTCATCGGACCTTAAGATAATAACAGGAATCTTGCCAAATTATTTTATTAAACCGGTAGAGATAGCACAATTAATCATATCATAAACCTGAACCCGAGTTCCGTTTAATTTAACTTCAGTTCACTAAATTAATCTGTTATTTACTTTCAGAAACAAGTCAATTAACTCCCCCCTTTGTGACAAGCTTAGGTACTACTTATTTTCACTATAAGTCCCACGGTTCGATATCCGGTCGCTTACACTTAACTATACTACAACGACCGGGATTTGTTTGCAGCCCGACGGATATTTTGAGTTTTAATTTCTTTCCTTTTATTTTAATAACTCCAGTTCTAACCACTCAGATATACACGTCTGCAACTAGGAAGTGTTAAAGGTGAACAAGTGTTTTACTAGGGAAGAAAGCATGTATTAAGGTGATTTAGAGTGATACAAGGATTTAGGTATTATCTTGGAAGTTCTAGGAATTCAATGTGTGATTTTGAGGGATGTATTAAAGCCTAGGAGAAGTTTGTTTAAGTTTAGGAATGTTGATGTACAAGGAGGAAATGATGTTTAGGTAAGATGTGAAAAAGGAGATTTAGTTAGTAAGAAAAGAAGTTTGAGAGATGATGTTAAGGTGTAGAGGAAACACCTTGGTATAGTGGTCATTATTGGTGAAATACCACTTAGAAATCTTAAGGAGAAAACATTCCAAGTGCTAATTTTGTAAGAAATTTGTGAATGATAAGATGGTTTTGGTGTGTGATTTAAAGAGTTTAATACATGGCTAAAGGTGGTTTGATGTGCCAAATGATGTTAGAACACATTAGGAGGCTTGAGGAAAAGTTTGGAGAAAATTTGACAAGTTTTGGACAACTTCTGGTGTTGTCCGACCCAGTGGTCCGACCCAGGGTGGGTCGGACAGCTCTGTTAATGCAACCGTTGGAGTTTCTGGAATGGTCCGACCCAGTTGTGGGTCGGACGGTGGGTCGGACATGTGTATTTAAAAGACGGGAAGAGTCTCTGGAACGGTCCGACCCAGTTGTGGGTCGGACGGTGGGTCGGACGGCCCAAAATTATGTAAAAAAAAAACAAAACATTGTTTAAGGTTATAAGATGATGGGGATTATTAAGTAATGATGTTATAAGATTGTTAAGGACATGTTAAATGAGTTATAATGACAATTTAGTGGAGGAAAAATTGTATTAAAATGTAAAAGTAAAACAAGTTAAAAATGTGAAGTTATATAACTAAATTAACGGGGATAAGTTATAAGCATTGGACTTTAAACAATCATGTTACCCCGATGTTAATAAAAGTACATGTAATGTTATCAGTTGTTCGAGAATTGCTCGAGGAACATAAGTGGACATGATAAAGTGGACTCCGGTGACAGGTATGGTTTTCTTGCAACCTGTGTCCTACCGGATTACACCGGCTTGTATGCCAATGTGTTTTTCTGTGTGTTTGCCACGTTATAAGATAAATCATGAAACGAATTTACAGTCGTTATTGTTGAGGTATGTTTACGTGCCGATACCGGTAACCTCGAATGCGCTTGAAGGGCTAGTTAACCACTATTAGGTAAACGTAAGAGAACGGTATCCGGTGATAACGATTCCGACCTAAGGAACGTTCTAACCACGGCTATGCGTGAGTTAGTTATGTGATGTTTGTGTGATGTTTGTGTGTGAATGTATGACTCTCCCTTCCCTTGTGGTGTCTAACAAGACTTAACCCAATGTTGTGATTGTTTAATTAAGTTCAATGTTGAACTTCTAACAAGTGCTAACGGGGGAAGTGAGGAGTCCGGTCGTTCCGGCCACGCGTGTGAGTATGGGGGTCGTTGTCATATCAGGTTCGATCCTCTCTGTATGTTATGGTTGTATTCCAATTTGGTTTCCAACCTTCCCTTTAGCTTAACCAAGGCTATTTTACTGACTCACGTCGGGCCACAGGGGCATACTATGTTATGTTTGTTCGGTGTGCTTGGATCACTATATCCGAGACACCTTATGTTAAGTTATCCGTTCATTTAACGAGACGGTAACGAGTTATGTAATGAGCTTATCATGAGACTGGCAACATTCTCTAGGCTACAAGTGAACTGACTATGTTTGGGCCGGTTCATAAGGGGAACCGTACCCGTTGTGTTATGTAGTGTTGTTATGATGCAATATCTATTGCGATGTTATTATGTGCACGTTGAAACGTGAAAAGTGTTGTTATGTGTTGTTATGTAGTGTATGTTATATGTTGTAAAATGTGGAGTATGTGGATCATGGATATGAATCCTAGTTTGTGATAAGAGGCGTTAAGGATAACCCGAATAACGGGTAAGTGTCGTCTATTAAGGAAGTAGCTCCATTAGAGGAGAAACACTCTAGGGATAATGAATACCATGAGTGACTTATCAAGTAAGGATGTATCATCCGTTTGTTGAGCCCATTGAGGCGAAATGTTATGTGTTGTGTGTGTACAGTTGCATGCATGATTTAAATATAATCAACCGCATGCTAAGACGACAATTAGTTGTGCGTGGCCCGGTAGCATGTGGGCTGCGGGATTACCATACCAGCAAAGGTGCTGAGCCCCTTGGGGGCCACCCTTTCTCTTCTTTTCCTATTTCAGGTACAAAGAGCAGGAAGCCGTTCGAGAGTAGGACGGGGTAGTCGTTGTACATGGGTAATCATTCAAGTTGTATATGTACAGTAGGTGTAGTAAGACCGAGATTGTTATCGGCATCAGTTTGTGAATACTCGGTACAGTTGAATGGTGTATGTTGTTGTTGTGTTAATGAAAAAGGGATAATAATGTGTAGTCGCTCGGGAATCTAGTCCATCAGACCGGTACAATGTTTATGTAATAGCCTTGTTAGCCACGTGGGTGGTTAACGGCGTGTAACACCAACGAGTTAAGTAATGTGAAGTAGTATATTTTCCGCTGCAGAATGTCGTTATGTGTTTGTTGTTGGATGGGGTGTTACACAAGGTCATACTAGTAAAGAACACTTGTACTGAACTAGACGAACTGGTATAATTCAGAAGCTACTAACAATAGAGGAAGCACTACACATGCGTAGTAGCCCAACCTCAGCCGACAACAGGTCGGAGGAACTGTTTGAGTAATCACAGAAGTATATAGTAGCATGTACGATAGATTTCCAGAAACCGGACAGAAAATCTGTAACACAATAAGTTCGCGTACGGTGAGATATACCACGCGCCGGTTGAGAAACCTCATATCTCAAGAGAAAAGAGATAAGAAGTAGATGTGTAACATAATTGGAATAACAAAAGAGCGCATTAAGCACTAAAGTTATCAGGGTCACGCAGCAGAAGCATGTGGGCCCTAGCTCATAGGTTAAATATACCTAGTAAGTATGAGAGAATGGATAATTATCAATGCCTTGATGCCTGATAGGCTAGAACCGAATTGATTATGAGTTAAATAAACTCCAACAGGAATTCTTGGTGCAGGGACTAAACCGTTAGTATGGTTAAGACCCTTTGACCAGAATATATTATATAATAGACTATATAGAAGCTAAAACGCTTCAGGATGCCCAAATTGAGTGAACCAATGTTCAATAATAACATATGGTAGATTACATGGGCGTAATCCCTTTTAAGGGGGGTAGAGCGAAAACCGCTTAATGTAAGTTTCATGAATTAAAACACGTAAACTATAATGTGCATAGCACAAATGAGAATTGATTTGATGATTGGTACTTATGTTAAGTAAACATAGGTATTCATTCATAGCCTAGTATGGTTATTGCGCACAAGTGATGCGAATACCATGTATACGAAAACACACCTGTCTTGTTAACTCATGTGAGAGTATTAGTAAAAAGGAGTAGAGAGACCCCTGGGGAAAGAGAATCCCTATGGTATACGTGTCTAGCTGAGATTAGACATGGTATGGTGATGTATGAGTCGGTATAAAACCGATGTAGAACCTAAAGGAGTTTAATTCCCTAGGTGATTGTTTGGAGGCAAACTGAGAATGGTTAGTGGACTGAATTCCACAAGTATTGTATTCCTTATTTAGAGTATTTGATATGATGGAGATAAAGGATGGAAGTAGCAATAGTCGATGAAATGAGCCCCAAAGGCATGGAATCCCGAGGTAAAGTATTTGGAAGTAAAATATTTGAGGTAAATTGAGGACGACCGATAACCTAAGTCTAGGATTGAAGAGTAAAGTTGAGGATGATTGATGGAATGAATTCCATCCTTTGGAATGTATGAATTTGTAATTATGACTAGGAAGAGTAAAACAACAGAAAATGGAAATAATTGAATTATTTGTTTGTGTGAAATTGACGTGGGAAGTCGAACTTGATCCTGATCAGATCAAGGGAAACCGAACACAAATTCGGGTGGAAAGATAGTTCAACATTGATGCTGATCACATCAGGGTCGAATGATTCTTGAAGCTCCCCTCAAGTGGTCACAAGTAATCACGCATAGAATAGGTGTATGAACATAAATTGGTTTTGGGAGTTGATTGTGTTTCAAAAGGATTCCTAACCAATAATTGTAAGAAGTTCTTCTTCAACCCTATGAAGGTATACATTGTAGGATGGTAAAACCAAAGAGTCGGTTGTAATGCGAATTGTGTTGTGCTTGCATAATGTCATTCTTGCACCGTATTGTATGTATTGTATGTGAACACCGTGGGTAACGGGCCGGAGGATGTATGGACGTAGTAAAAGGATTTGAAAATCCGTAAGGATGTCTGAAGATATGATTTTGACATTAGAAAGGTCTGGATGGTTAGAGATAATGAATCACCAACCTTGTGGCACAGGGTAGTGCTAATTGTATTCTGAGTATGTATATGCAATGAGTAATGTAATTGTGTTGTACGGTATATGACACAATTGGTAGTGTGAATTGTATTGTGTATGGTAATTGCGTAGTGCGTATGGTAATCGTGTATTGCGTATTGGTATGGTGTATTGCATTTGGATTGTGTACGCTTGCATCGTAAGAATTGTGAACACCGTGTAAGGTGGTAGTAAAGTACATTGTGGCAATTGGTTTGCCAAATGAATAGAAATAGTAAATCGTAATCCTTGAGCAACTTTGAGGGCAAAGTTCCTTAAGGGAGGTAGATTGAAATACCCCGTAATTAAAAAGAATGATTAATTAGGCTAATTATGATTTTAAAGGCTTAATTACATCTAAATAAACATGAGGGAACAAATCCCGAAGAAAACGGATCCATAAAATGGATTAAAAGCATAAACGAACCTTAAAGCGCGTTTTCGAGGAAACCGGGGAAACGCGACTTTAAGCGGGTCAAATAGACTCGTAATAATTTTGGTCAACCAAATAGTCATTAATAAACATTAATGAAGGTTAAGAACCAATAAAACTAATTAAACGAGAAAATTCCGGAAAACGGTTCTGGTTAGTAAAAACTGTAACAACCGGGAAGTTATGGGGTGAGAGTGTAATAAAGCAAAACTAATGTGTCCACTTTTGTAAATAAAAAGCAAAATATGGGTGAGTGGGTGTGGGTGGCCGATTTGCCCCTCTCTCTCATTCTCTTCACTCACCTAATATGCAAAAGGACAAAACAAATAAGTAAAAAGCAAAAAAAGTGGACTCTCTCTCCTACTTCCCCTCTCTCTCTCTTTTACTCCCTCCAACCTGACTTCTTCTTCCTCCTCTCAAGCAGCCATGGCGATTTTACAACCCCCACACAGCCCTCCCCTTCTCTCCTCTTGTTGAAGGCCCAATCCTTCTTCAAATGTAAAAACAATTACACCATTGAATTCCCCTTGCAAAGGAGAACACCTTCCTCCTTTCAAAAATCAAAAACCACTACTTTCATCTCCATGGATATTCTCCATTTGAAGGTTTGAGTCCACCATTGGAAGCTCCTCTTTCTCCTTGATGTTTTGAGGTAAAAAAATAATCTTGAAACTCTATCTTTTTCTAGCTCCATTTGGCAAAACAAAAATTCACATTGAACTCTTATTTTGTTCCTTGCGCTCCAGCCGATTTTGGCTTCTTCATTGAGCTAAAAATCTTGCTCTCTTCCTAGTCAAGAACCTCATCCATGGGTTGGAAGGTAATGCTCTTTTCTAAACTCTAAAAACACTAAATTCTAGGGTTAGTTAAGGATGGTATTCTAAGTTAGAATTTGTGTATTGGTATGGGCTGTAGCAATGGAGTGTGAACTCCATTTGAAACCGAGAACAAGAAGGAAGGAAAGGAAAAGAAAGAAGAAATGAAGAGAAGGGAAAGAAAGGAAGAAAAACTAGAAAACACAAGGTAATTGTTCTTACCTTGAGCTAGTATGTATTGTATAGTGTAACAGATTTTATGTAACTAAAATGAGTTATGTATATGGTAATGAGTAATTGGTATGTTGTAGTATAATGAGGAAGGTAATGTAACAGTTTTGGAACTTTTAAAAAGATGTCTAAAAGCTTGGGAAAACATTGGGAAGTAAATGTATATGTGCAGGAAGGTATAGTGTATTGTAGTGTGTGGAATGTTGTGGTAAATTAGAAAATGTGTATATTGATGCCTTGAATAAACAGGTTGTATGAATGAGCATTTGTGAGCTGAAACAATGTGTGGGCAATGTTAAAATATAGGGGAACCTCTACCCAAATTTGTATGAAAATTAGAGGACTTAGATGTGTAAGGAGAGGGAATAACCTAGATAATAACTAGGTGTGTTTTGGTAGTAGTTGTGAGTGATTAATCATGTTGAAAACAGATTTGGAAAGAGAGTAAGTAATGGGAAGAACTTGGGTGGAAGGTAATGCAATTAGAATGCTAGGAGTGGCATTGGTAGAGGAAGTATTGGATGGTAGAAGTTGGTTTAAAAATCTGTAGCATAAGAGAAACAAAAACGGTTGCATGTGTTGAAAAAGAAGTGAGAAAATTGTGTAAGTTGATTTAGGAATGAGTAATGAAGTTGGTGGACGAACTAAGGCGATTTTGAGGGCCTAAGTAGTGTTAAAACATGTGGGATTACATGTAGGAAGATTAGGGAAACAATGGGCAAAGAAAGAATTGAAAACAGAATTTTAAACAAGTGTACTAGGCCGGACCGACCTTGGGGACTGAGCTTGCAAGGTCGGTCGAGCCTTAAATTACAAAGACGGGAAGTCTACTGACTTCGACCGACCTTGGGACCGAACTTGACAAGGTCGGTCGAGTCGTAAAATTGTAGGCCTAGAAGTCTACTGACTTCGACCGACCTTGGGACCGGACTTGGCAAGGTCGGTCAAGGCATAAATTTCGAACCCAGAAACTTACTGAGTTGGACTGACCTTGGGACCTACCTTGCAAGGTCGGTCGAGTCTTAAATTTTCGGAACCAGAACTCACTGACTTGGACCGGCCTTGGGACCGGACTCGCAAGGTCGGTCGGGTCTGAATTTTTCCCGTAATGTAACTCACTGACTTCGACCGACCTTGGGTCCGACCCTGGGTAAGGTCGGTCGAGTCAAAACAAAAAAAAATATATATAATATGATTATAGTAATCATAGGTGTATATATATATATATATGTACATGTATACATATATATAGTAGCACACCATTAATGGAGTAAAAATGGTAAAGAAGTAAGTACATGAGTAAGAAAGTAAATTTAAGAAGTAATAAGAAAAGAATGATTTTTATAATCAAGTATGGAATGTAAAGAAGTAGTAAGTATACATTAGAAATAGTAATGAAGGAATAAGTTGGATTAATAAAAGATCATTGATCATACGACTTCATGTATGTATAGGAATCAAATAGTTGAACTCCAAAGGAAACCGGTAGTACGAGCACGATGGTGAACGATATGATTTCCTCATTCTCTGTATCCTAACCTGGTTACCCCGATTTGTGTGCTTATGTGATCACTCAAGTAAGATAAATGCACGAATCGGACTTTTATTGCACTTAATTGTGTTTGAACTATATTGTTCATGTTGTATTCTCTTGAACATTTAGTTTGTATAATTCATGAAATATATGGATGAGAATGAAGTGTATGTGTATATGGATGTGTACTTGTGTAGTGTACTAACCCTTGGTATGGGTGCAATGACTTCTACTAATTCCTAACCACCTAACTCCTAACTTGAGTATTGAGTAAAATGGAATGAGTAGAAGTCCGATATAGTTTCGGCCACGCGTGAGGATATTTAAACACAAGAGGTTGGATCCGAATCCTGGCCTTAATCCTTTCCATGGACCAAACCCCTTGAATGGGTAGCATCCTAGATTGGTGAGCCACCCTAAAGCCCGGTGGTGGGATATAGTGGTCCCTGCCCGGAGGTCATACCGACTTGACTTGAGTAAGTAAGTAAGTAAGTAAAGTATTGTATGAGTAATGGTCTTGACTAGCGTAAGTCATTGACCTTGAGTAAAAGAGTAATGTACACCCGATTAACCCGGGTGTGTAAAGAAGCTAACAAGTATTGTATATGTATTGGAGAAGCGTATCTCCGTAATGGTAAGTATGAATGGTGGACTTGTATTGTCTTCCCGGTGTGTATTGAATGAATGTAGGTATGCTTGTGATGTATTGTAATATTGTGTATGAAAGCATGTATGTATGTATGTATGTATGAGTAAAATGGACTGCATGTATTCGACTTAAGTATTCGGCGTACCCTCGCTAGTACGCGGGGTATGCGGATTTCATATGCAGCTTTAAGCTGAGCCCCTTGGGGCACTGTTTTTATTCCACAGGTACCCGAAGCTGATAGGGTCGTCTTGAGAGACCGGCTGCTATGCTTAGTTAGCTAGGGATAAATTGTGGATAGTAAAGAATTGTATAAAACTTGTAGCCTTGAAGTATAAGTGTACCAAGCGGTACACCCTCTTGGTATTGTGAGAGGTATGTAGAATTGTGAGGAATGGGTGGGATGTTAGACTCTCAGTGAGTATGTATGGACATGTGGAAAGTGTTGTACCTTGGTATTGTACTTAGGAAACTCGGTGTATTATATGGTAAGTGTTGAGTAGTGTATTGAATGGAGAATAGTAGCACTCGGTTGTAATTGAAGTATGTATTGTATTTGTTTTAGTACTCAGGTATTCCGGTCCATCAGACCGATGCTGTAAGTAGTAGTAAGCCTTGTTAGTCACGTGGGTGGCTAACGGCATTGTATCACCCACCGTTGTGTAAGGAAGTATCCGCTGCGTAAGTATGGAAGTATGAGGAGATTAGACGGTAATGACGGTATTAACGGTAGGGGTGTTACAGAGACAATCGGTGAAAATCATCCAATGGATTCATTGTATATGAATGCCAAGTGAAAATATCTATGATTGATTATTATAGCTAAGTAAAGTTATTATAAGACTGTACTCTTTTCTTTTACCCGAGGTTTTTATCCTACAGGGTTTTTCCAGGCGAGGTTTTTAACGAGGCAGCATATAACAAGATGTTTCGTCTGAGGGGGAGTGTTATAAATAGATATATTTATAGTGGACTCCACATTTGATGTAATTAGGGTTTCCCCATGCACTCTCTATAAATAGCGGTTTTGTATATTATTGGAATAAGAAGATTATCAGTTGCCTCTCTATCTCGTCTCTCTATGCAGTCTCTCGTTCCTCATTTACAACAATACCTGAATCATTTGATCATATCTTTCTACATAGTAATAGTAAACATGTGTCTCATTTTTTCCGATGCCCGCTTTTTATCTCAATCTTTTCTTTATAGTGTTCACTTTAATATATAATAATATTGTGAAATTAGGGATTAGTAATATCTTATATTTCAATAACAAATATGTAAAACAAAAATTATTTTATTTATTTTTTCTATAAGAGGTACCTTGTTTTTAAATTTCATGATTTTAAGTCTTTTTATATATGAACTAAATGAAATTGATTTAAAAACAATAATAAAAATTATATGCAAGACATTATTAATGATTTAGTAATTTGGTGGCTTAACTAGGAAACAAATATATACTCTTACTATCATTTAATATTTAAATCTCATTATATATGGGTTCTATTGTAAAACTAAGTAAAGGAAACATAAATTATAAGTTCTCCAAATAAACTATAGTATATGTAAAAAAATAAACTTAGTCTACAACAAAAATTAAATTATGAATTACAGAATAATCTTAAAGCTTTAGAGATTGAAGACATAATGAACCATAGTATTACCAAATCAAGTTATATTATTTTGGGAAATTTCATGAAATACCATTATATTTTTGGAAAATTCATGAAATGCCCCCCCCCCCCCCCAAAACAAATACAAAATGTCACTACATTTTTTGTAAAATTCCATGAAATGCCATGATGTCATTTATCAGAAAGAAAAAAAGACAAAATACCCCTATAAGCTAACAAAGTACTTTTAAATTTCATAATATGCCCCTAAGTTTTAAAAATCTTACTAACAAAAAATTAGAAATACTATAAAATTGTAGATAACTACAAAATATTTAAAATATTACAAAATCTATAAAAAATTGTAAAATAAAATAAAAAATATCATAAAATTATGAAAAGAATATATTTTCTTAGATTTTTAAAAATTATTTATTACCATAAGAAAGAATATAATGTTTTAAACACATAAATTATACCACTTTTCTACAAATTAAGTACCATAATTTACACCAATTAAATACCATAATTTTTACCTTACATTTTTAGATTATTTTTTTCTAGCAATTTAAATTATTTATTCAAAATGAATTATTTTATATATTTTTAATAATATTTGGGATTTTTTTTTCAAAATTTGTATTCTATTTTATATATAAATTTATGACAATGTTTTTTGTTTTCTACACAATATTATGTCATAAAGTTATACAAAATAGAATATAAATTTTAAAATTTATTTTCCTGAATATCAGTTAAAAACTATAAAATTATTTATTATTTGTTTATTCAAATTAAAATATTTATATGTGTTTACAAATATTTTAGGAATTTTTTAAATTTTTTTTTATTTTGTAAATTACTTTATGAATAATATTTTGTACATAACAATAAATATTATGTCATAAGTTATTTTTAAACTAAAATATTAATTTTTGGAAATTAAATTTCTAAATATTTGTTAAAAATATAAAGTAATTGATTTTAAACAAATAATTTAAATATCTAGAAAAAAATAATCTAAAAATGTAAGGTAAAAATTATGGCATTTATTTGGTATAATTATGGTTCTTAATTTGTATAAATTGGTAGAAAATTGGTATAAATTATGTATTTATGGTACTTTATAATTTACAAAAAAATCTAAGAAATATTTATTTTTTTCAATATTTTATGATATTATAATACATCAATTTTATTTTTATTTAATTTTTTAGTTTTTGAATTTATATATATTTTATAGTGTTTTGTTTTTTTCATGAATTTTGGTAAATTATCTAATACTTAGGGCTATATTGTAAACTTTAAAAGCACTTTGTTAACTAATAGGGGTATTTTTTTCTTTTTTTTTTCCTTCTAGTCAACGACAGAGTGGCATTTCATAGACTTTTGCAAAAATGTAGTGGTATTTTATGACTTTATTTTATTTTTGGGCATTTCATTAGTTTACAAAAAATATAGTGACATTTCATGAAATTTTCCTTTTATTTTTATAGTATATGTCAATTCTAACTTTGTTTCATGAAGGACGTGGAAAGCTAATTATAGATGAACTTTTAAAAAAAACAATTTAGATTTTTTGGACCTAGATATTGAGGCACCGGTGAACCATTAAATTTCTAAACCAATTTAGTTTAACTTTTAAGTCGAAGATTTAGGTTCTCACATTCTATAAGATCGTGAGTATATTTTTATATAATAATATAAACATTTATATACATTCACTGATACATTTTTAAACACATGAAAATCTTAATCAGATTTTGTCATGAAAGATTATGCACACTGTCATTTTTACGTATTATACTGCGGATGGATAAAAAAGTGAATTGTGTTAGATGCATTTTTTAATTATTGATTACAATTTTAAGAAAATATCATAGTTATATTTTTAAATATTTGGTCAAAAAGTTAATTCACTATAGTGGATATATTTAAGTGATGAAAACATTTATCATTTTATACATTTAAATTACAGATAAACATTTAAATAATTATATATATATATATTAAACTAGTAATGAAATATTAATATATGATCAAGGATACGATTTTAACATTAGATGAAGATATTTATCAACTATTATAGATATATTTTAACCTAGCGCTAGAACCATTTTATCAACTTTCGTGTACACACTGTACATTAATAAAGGAAACATATGTAAATAATCATGTGTACATTTTAAATTATTGTTGAAAATTTTTAATATGGGATTAAGGATGCATCATTAGCAACTAGTGGACACGTTCAATAATGGTCATGGATACAATGTTCAATATTCAGTTGAAACATTTACCAATTATCATGGATATATTTTAACCTAGTGATGAAATCTTTTTTAACTATCTTGTATACATATTAAGCTACTGACAGAAACATCTATAAATGTATACTTTTAAAATAGCAGTGTGGTCATGGATGCATTTTTAGACACTGATTAACCCATTTATAGATGCTCATGGATACATTTCTTAACTGAAATGGAAACATTAATCAACTTTGGTGGGTATATTTTAACCTGGTGATGGAAACATATATCAACTATCATATTTATATATTTCAAAATATTATAGAAACTTCTATTAATGTATACATTTAAAATAACAATGTGGTCATGGATGCATTTTTAGCTACTGATGGACATATTTATTGATGCAAATGGATAAATTTCATAACTTGAGATGGAAACATTCATCAACTTTGGTGGATATATTTTTAACTCAGTGATGGAAACATTTATCAACTATCATGTATATATACATTTTAAATTATTAATGAAAAAATATATAAATAATCATGTACACATTTTGAAATAGTAGTGTGGTCATCGATGTTATGCTGATGGACACATTTATAGATTGCACATGAATACATTTTTTAACCTGAGATGGAAACATTTATAAACTTTCATTGATATATGTTAACAAGTAATGACAACATTTATCAAACTATTATGTATACATTTTAAGCTACTGATAAAAACATTTGTAAATAACCATGAACAATAAAGTGTTAAAATTCTTCTTATAGTACAAAAATCATAGCTATTTATATTAACCTAAGTTGTTATTCTTTTTATTTTCATTTGTCTATCTATTTAGATAATGCCACTTTCTCACCCTAAATCCAAAACCTCAAGCCCTATGATAAAACTTCCACGATTTGACATTTATAGGGTATGCTTTGGCGTTTAGGGTACCTTTTGGTGGTTCTTTTTTTTTTATACTCTTATAACATTTCAATTATCTTGCAGGTTTTACCCTACACCTAAACCTCAAACTCTAAAGTAAACCTTTGATGATTTAGCATTCCTATGGTATGTTTGTGTTGAGGGTACCTTTTTGTGATTCATTGTATACCCTTTTAACATTTCAATTATCTTGAATAGTTTTTTGGGTTTGAGATCTACAGTTTAAAGTTATTAGACCCTAAAACCATGACTTTAAACCCTAAAATAAACTTTCAATGGTTTAGAATCACTAGGGTATGTCCGGGATTTAGGGTATGCGTTTATGATTCATTTCTATATCCTTACAAATGGATACAAATTATAGAAACAATTGAAACAATATTTAGATGTTTCATTACTAATGTTAGATGTTTCATTAAATGTATACTTTTTCCAAAATCAACTAACGATAATGTATTTCAAACAAAAGAAAATACAATAAATCCACAAAACTAAATAACAAAAAAACATGCTACCGATATTTGATGTCAACTAGCTATAACTGGCTACTAGCAAACAGAGTCGGCCACTAGGCTGGGCCAGACCATCGGCCAAGACCGAGCTTGGTCTAAGACTTGTCTAGCACCGTTGACCAGGTCCTAAAAATAGCGGTCGGTCCGTTTTCACTTTTTAAGAGACAAATACCGCATTTGGGCCGGCCCAAACTGCATAAATAAGGGTCTGTTTGAGACGACCAGTTAGAAACAGGTCATAGACCGACTCAAGACCGGTCAAAAATTGATACTTTAAATAGTTCGATTTGTACTTTCAGATTATTTCTTACAGTTCTAAATGACTATATCTCTTAATATGTAGTCTAGAAAAATTACTTTCTTCATAATATATTAGATTATAATGTTTAAATTACTTTAATTTATGCAATTTGTAATATAAATGACTAGTCATAACTTACACAATAACTAACATACAAACTTTTTTTCAAAAAAAAAATTAAACGGTGGAATTCCGGACCGGCTCCAAAACCGGTATCTATCTTTCATAAAAATTAAAAGACCGAAATTAAGGGTTGTTCACTTTGGGCTAACAAGGATACGGAAACGGTGTCATTCCCTTTGATATTGTTTGGTTAGACTTTTTAATAATTTTGTTTCCCCAAATTTCTTTTTTGTAAGCCCCCAAAACCCCTCTTCTCTATTCCCCGCATAACCCCGTGGAAAACTTTTCCGTTTCCTCCGGCTTCCTCTCTTTCCTCTATAAATAATTATTTTTCCAAAAAAAAGTTTGAGTCACCATTCAAATAATTATTTTTCCTCTCTGTAACACCCCTACCGCTAATCTCGTCATTACCGTCTAATCTCCTCGTACTTACATACTTACGCAGCGGATACTTTCTTACACATCGGCGGGTGATACAATGTCGTTAGTCACTCACGTGACTAACAAGGCTTACTTCTACTACAACATCGGTCTGATGGACCGGAATACCCGAGTACTAAACAAATACAATCCATACTTCATTCAATACATTGTTCCATCCTTACCTTACATTATATCGAGTCTCCTATGTACAATACTAAAATGGAAAATTTACACTGCCCACCCACGTGGTTTCGGGGTTTAACACTGCCCACCCATATACTTTGAGAAATAACATTGCCCACCCATCACCTTATATAAGTTTTACTTCCGTCACCCTTTCATGTAAACTTCCGTCAATTGGGACTGGGGCTGACCAGGTCACTTAACAGTCCCTTGTTGACTGATAAACAAAACGTTCTCTGGTGCAGTCTTCGATTCCTATTCGATTGCCCACCCATCGACTCGTCACTCTCATCCGTCCAACTTACCCGCCGAGCAACTCCAACACCTCAACTATTTAGAACACGAACTCGTTTCCAAATTCAAGCAAAGATCCGAGAAATTTTCATGCTGGCGCTGAGCTCAACGATGAGGGCTCTGTTGCTCCAGTCGGCTCCGTCATTGCCCTATTAGCTGAGTCTGAGGCCGAGATTGAGGAAGCCATCGCTAAAGCCTCCGCTTCCGCCGGTACAATCGCTCCTCCAGTCGGCTCCGCCATTGCCATATCCACGCATCCTACCTCAGAAGGAGGGAAGAGGGTGGTTGCTTCGCCGTACGCGAAGAAGCTGGCGAAGGAGCTGGGTGTGGATTTGAGGCGTGTGGTGGGCAGTGGACCAAATGGGAGAATTGTTGCCAAGGATGTTGAGGCTTTCGCCTCTACTTCAGAACGGGCTGCTTCTCCTGTGGTGGCGGTAAAGACCTCCGCCCCTGCTGCTGTATCGGCTGCATCTGTGGAGCTGGGCTCGACTGTGCCGTTTACTGCTATGCAGAATGCAGTGAGTAGGAACATGGTAGATAGTCTCAGAGTTCCTACATTCAGGGTTGGTTACACATTCACCACTGATGCACTTGATGCGTTGTACAAAAAGGTAGAAACCATTTTGATGTCTTAAATTGGCTGAGCATTTCATCGTAAATTTGTTGTTCTGATTTGGTGCTAGGCTCGTGAGAATACAACCATTTGGCTCTTAGTTGTGAAGATAGATGGCAAGAGCTTTACATACAACAGTAGTATTAACATTGCTGTTGCAGTGGCTATTGATGGTGGGCTTTTGACGTCTGTGCTTCACGATGCCGATAAGGTACATTTGAGTTTTGATCTTTGAGCATTATCTTGTAGTTTCGGCTGTTGATGTAGCCAGCCACTGGACAGTTAAAACGGCTTGAGTGGTCTTATTTATTTCAATGTCAGGTTGATATATATACACTGTCAAGAAAATGGAAGGAGTTGGTGGACAAGGCAAGGGCGAAGCAATTACAACCTCAGGAGTACACCACAGGTACCTACCTCAATGCAATCTGTGAAATTCTTTGTTGTTTACAACTTTACTGGATGTCACACTCTAGACAATGAATTAGCAAAACGTCAACTGAGTTTTTAGAATTTAGTTTTTGTCCGCCGTGCCATGAATACTTCCGCAAGACCTTGGGAAATTTATGATCCTGATTAATTGCTATGTGATTAGTGGCTTTTAAGTATTTGAAATCTTCTCTGATAATATGGAGTGGAATGCAAGGAGCCCATCATTCATCACCCCACCAATCGCCTATGATAATAGTATACATACATTGTGGTTCTTTTTTCTTTCCCCTAAATTTCTATTTGTACAGGTACTTTCACCTTGCCAAACCTCGGCATGTTTGGTGTGGACCGATTCGATGCCATTCTCCCTCCGGGAACTGTAAGCATCATCTCCGTCTAGTGCCAGCCCTCCTCGATTCATCTGTTAATCTGTAATCAGATAAACCTTAAAGAAGTTAACAACGTTACTTCTCACTTTACGAAAATTGCTGAACCCAGTGTAAAGCCGCCGCTTAAATCGGACCCTTCTCCTACCCCTGTCGTGACGCCTGTCATCGTATCCACGCATCCTGCCTCAGAAGGAGGGAAGAGGGTGGTTGCTTCGCCGTACGCGAAGAAGCTGGCGAAGGAGCTGGGTGTGGATACGATTCGCCGTACTCGAGAGTGACGAGTCGATGGGTGGGCAATCGAATAGGAATCGAAGACTGCACCAGAGAACGTTTTTTTTATCAGTCAACAAGGGACTGTTTAATATAAGTGACCTGGTCAACCCCAGTCACAAGTGACGGAAGTTTACATGAAAGGGTGACGGAAGTAAAACTTATATAAGCTGATGGGTGGGCAATGTTAATTCTCAAAGTACATGGGTGGGCAGTGTTAAACCCCGAAACCACGTGGGTGGGCAGTGTAGATTTCCCTACTAAAATTCAACATGTCCGCATGTCTATACATACTCCTTAAGAGTCATCATATTACCCATTCCTCACAATCCTACATACTTTTCCAAATACAAAAAGAGTGTACCGCTTGGTACTCTTATACTTCAAGGCTACAAGTCTTATACAAATCTTTACTTCCACAAAATTATCCCTAGCTAACTAAGCATAGCAGCCGGTCTCTTACAACGACCATAACAACTTCGGGTACTTGTAAAAATAAAAACAGTGCCCCAAGGGGCTCAGTTTACGCTGCATATGAAATCCGCATACCCCACGTACTAGCGAGGGTATGCCGACTACTTAGGTCGAATACATGTTGTTCGTTTAATTCATACATACATACATACATGCTCTTACACAATACAATACATTCATGTCATAAAGCATACATACATTCACTGCATACAAGGAAGGCATTACAAGTCAACCATTCATACTTACCGTTCCGGAGATACACTTCTCCAATACATACACAATACTTATTAGCTTCTTTACACACCCGGGTTAATCGGGTGTACATTACTCTTTTACTCAAGGTCAATGACTTACACTAGCCAAGACCATTACTCATACAATACTTTACTTACTTACTTACTTACTCAAGTTAAGTCGGTGTGACCTCCGGGCAGGGACTACACCATCCCACCACCGGGCTTTAGGGTGGCTCACCAATCTAGGATGCTACCCATTTAAGGGATTTGGTCCATAAAAAGGATTCAGACCAGGAATCGGATCCAACCTCTTGTGTCTCCTTATCCTCACGCGTGGCCGAAGCTATTTCGGACTTCTACTCATTCCATTATATATATTTCTCAAGTTAGGAGTTAGGTGGTTAGGAATTAGTAGAAGTCATCACATCATACCAAATATTAATACATTACACAAGTACACAACAAGATACACATACACTTCATTCTAATCCATTCATTTCATGAATTATACAAACTAAGTGTTCAAGGCAATATAACAAGAACAATATAAAACAAGCACAAGTAAATGCATTAAAATCCGATTCGTGCAATTATCTTATTTAGGTGATCAAATAAGCACACAAATCGGGGTAACCAGGTTAGGATACAGAGCATGAGGAAATCGTACCGTTCACCGTCGTACTTGTACTTCCGGTTTCCTTCGGAATTCAACTATCCAAGTCCTATACATACATAGGGTTGTATGGTCAATAATCTATCATTAACCTACTCATTCCTTTACTAATACTTCCAATGTATACTTACTAGCTCTTTACTTCCATACTTGGTTTGAAAATCATTCTTTACTCATTACTTCTTGAACTTACTTTCTTACTCTTGTACTTACTTTCTTACCATTTTTATTCATTTAATGGTGTATTACCAAACTCCCATATACATATATATACATATATACATATATGATTACCATTTTTTTTTGCTTGGGGTCCGACCGACCCAGATGTGACCCGACCAACCCAAAACCCTCTGGGTCGGTCGAAGTCAGAAAGATTTCGACTCTGGAATTTACCGGGACCGACCCACGACCGACCCAACCTCCTGGGTCGGTCGAAGTCAGAAACTTCGACTTCAAAAATTCTTGCCTGACCGACCCACGACCGACTCACCCGTCTGGGTCGGTCGAAGTCAGAAAGTTACGCTCCAGTAGTTTTAGCCCCGACCGACCCACGACCGATCCAACCTTCTGGGTCGGTCAAGAGCAGAATTGCCTATTTGGCTTTGTTTCAGTTCTATTCTTTTACTTATCTCTTCCCCAATCTTCCTACATGTAATCCCACATGTTTTAGTACCATTTAGGCTTCCTAAAATACCTTAGTTCATCCACTAACACATTACTAAATTCATTTCCCATTCTTATATTGATTTACACAATCTTCCTCATTTCCATTCCAGCACTCATACCAGTTTTGGTTCCTCCAATGCTACAGATTTTTACTTCATCTTATACTATTCAATACTCCCTCTACCAATGCTACTCCTAGCATTTTAAATACCTTATCTTACCACTCTAGTTCTTCCCATTACTTAAATCCTTTTCTAAATTTGTTTTCAACATGATTAATCACTCATGACAACTACCAAGTCCACCTAGTTATTATCCAGGTTATTCCCTCTTCTTTCTCAAATACTCCTCAATTTCCTAGACAAATTTTGACATAGTCTCCCCTATAATTTTCACTTTGCCCACACATACATACCAGCTCTTAATCTATACCAAATTTCCATATCAATTCAATACACTACAACACATTATATTTTCCTGCACATACATACTCATTACCCAATGTTTTTCCAAGATTTTAAATATCCTTTATAAGTTTCAAAACAGCTACATTACCTTCCTCATTATACTACAACATACTTACTACTCATTTCCATATACATTACACATTTCTAATACTCAAAATCTGTTACACTACACAATACAAAAACTATCTCAAAGTATGAGCATTTACCTTGTCTTGCTAGTTTTTCTTTCTTTCTTTTCCTTCCCTTCTTTTCCTCTTTCTTTCTTCCTTGTTCTCGGTTTCTTGTTCAAGGACTAGGCAATGCTACAGCCCTTCCAAAACCACAATACCATTTCAATACTAACCCTTAATCAACCTAAAGCTTAAAGCATGTTTTTAGGGTTTAGGAAAGAGCATTACCTTCCAACCAATGAATGAAGTTCTTGTCTAGCAAAGGAACAAAATTTCTAGTCCAATGGAGAAGCCAAAATCGGCTGGAGCATAAGGAACAAGAAGCTCAAATTTCAGAATTCTTAATAAGCAAATAAGGGCTAGAAATGGTGGATTTTTAAACTTCTTTTTACCTCAAGGTAACAAGGTGAAGAAGGAGCTTCAAATGGTAGACTCAAATCTTCAAATGGAGAATACCCATGGAGATGAAAGTGGGTATTTTCGATTTTTTAAAAGAGGGAAATACTCTCCTTGACAAGGGGAATCCAATGGTACAATTTTTGTTGTATTTGGACAAGGATTGAGCTTTGACAAGAGGGGAGAAGGGGAGTGTTGTGTGGGGGTTAGAAAATCGCCATTGTTGGCTTTGGGAGTAAGAAGAGAATTCAGAGAGGGAGGAGAAAATCGTGAGAGAGAGGGGAGTAGGAGAGAGAGTGTTCTTTTCTTTCTTTATTCATTTGTCCTTTTGTGAGTTAAAAAGCATAAAGTGGGTGAGTGAGAGGGAGAGGGGGCGGCCACACTCACACAAACAATCAGATTTTTTCTTTTTATTTCCAAAAGTGGACACACTAGTTTTGCTTTATTACAGTTTACACCCCACAACTTCTCGTCTTTACAGTTTTTACTAACCGGAACCCGTTTTCCGGAATTTTCTTGTTTAATTAATTTTATTGGCCCTAAACCTTCATTAATGTTTATTAATGACTATTTGGTTAACCAAATCGTTATGAGTCTATTTGACCCGCTTAAAGTCGCGTTTTCCCAGTTTCCTCAAAAAACGCGCTTTAAGGTTTGTTTGCGCTTTTTATCCGTTTTAAGGATCCATTTTCTTCGGGATTTGCTCCCTCATGTTTATTTAGATTTAATTAAGCCTCTAAAATACTTATTGGCCTAAGTAATCACTATTTTTAATTACGGGGTATTTCAATCTACCCCCTTAAGGAACTTTGCCCTCAAAGTTGCTCAAGGATTACGGTTTGCTATTTCTATTCATTTGGCAAACCAATTGCCACAATGTACTTTACTACCACCTTACACGGTGTTCACAATTCTTACGCTACAATCACACACAATCCAAACACAATGCACAATACCAATACACAATACACGATTACCATACGCACTATGCAATTACCATGCCCAATACAATTCTTACTACCAATTATGTCATATACCGTACAACACAGTTACATTACTCATTGTATATACAAACTCAGAATACAATTAGCACTACCCTGTGCCACAAGGATGGTGATTCGTTATCTCTAACAATCCAGACCTTTCTAATGCCAAGATCATATCTTCAGACATCCTTACGGATTCTCAAATCCTTTTACTACGTCCATACATCCTCGGTCCGTTACACACGGTGTTCACATACAATACATACAATATGGTGCAAGCATGGCATCGTGCCAGCACAGCCCAATTCGCATTACGACCGACTCTTTGGTTTTACCATCCCACAATGTATACATTCATCGGGTTGAAGAAAAACTTTTTGCAAATATTGGTTAGGAATCCTTTTGAAACACAATCAACTCCCAAATCTAGTTTATACTCATTACATCTATTCTATGTGTGATTACTTGTGACCACTTGAGGGGAGCTTCAAGAATCGTTCGACCCTGATGTGATCAGCATCAGTGTTGAACTATCTTTCCACCCCAATTTGTGTTCAGTTTCCCTTGATCTGATCAGGATCAAGTTCGACTTCCCACATCGATTTCACACAATCAAATAATTCAATTATTTCCATTTTCTATTGTTTTACTCTTCCTAGTCATAATTACAAATTCATACATCTCCAAAGGATGGAATTCGTTCCATCAATCATCCTCAAATTTACTCTTCAATCCTAGAACTTAGGTTATCAGTCGTCCTCAATTTACTTTCAATGACTTACCTAGGAATACACTACTCATGGACTCAATTCATCGATTACTCTCAATCATTTCATACAATCTCTTTAAGGAACATAATACTTGTGGAGCTCCGTCCACTACTCATTCTCAATTTACCTCCAAATAATCACCTAGGGAACTCAATTCCTCCAGGTTCTACATCGGTTTTATACCGACTCATACATCACCATACCATGTCTAATCTCAGCTAGACACCTATACTATAGGGATTCTCTTTCCCCAGGAGTCTCTCTACTCCTTCTCCATGTATACTCACATATGAGTTAACAAGATGGGTATATTTTTATATACATAATATTCATATTACTTGTGCGCAATGCCCATAACTAGGCTATGAATGGTGCATATGTTTATATAACATACATACCAATTGCAAACAGGAAAATTGATATACTAAATCTATGAAATTAAACCTAGAAAGTAGCAAATCAATAAGTCTCTGTCGGGTTGCAAAAATCCCGGTCACTATAGTATAGAAAGTTAAGCAACCAGATATCGAACCGCAGGACTTGAATAAATAAGCCTAAGTCCTAAGAAAACTGGAAATTCAGGGGGTTGTGAATTGTTTTTGTGATTGAATTGAATAAATGCAAATCAAAGTTCAAATAAACAATTAATGAAAGTGAATGATGAGTTTGATAAAGTGAGTCGAACTCCGGGTTCGGGTCGTTCTTTACTGGTTGAATCTAGTAACATCTACAATTCAATTATGAGAAACGGAAAGGCCAATTCTTTCTATCTCTCAGTGCTAAATCCTAGTTCATTGAAGAGCTCACCTATCAGAACATGTCAACTCTAATCTAGCAGTTGGCAAAACACATATAGGCGGAATAAGCGCGAAGAATTGTTAACGTTTGTAGAAAAGATTATCTATCCGACTAATCTCTCCTCAAATCCCCAGGTTAATTCGAACTCCCTATTAGTCACCTTGTCTGATCCTAATAGGTTTCGCAGAACAACTCTATAAACTCACGAAATTAATAGAGAAGATGAATGATAATCATTAACCTGGAAACAATCCGTTACAGTCTCATAATCAAATTGCAGAATTCTTAACTACATTGTATCCATTACGAACAACCCTACCCCAGAGTTAATCCCTACTAGCCAGACATTGCAAAGAAGTAGATAAATACAATCAACATGGAATTCATCTAAAGGAAGAAAAACCCTCGAGTTGAACGATTATCCAGAATCAATGGCTGCAGGCGCAAGGTTGAAGATGATGGACTGACTCCCTTCTGCTGAAGCTCCTCCTCAATGCTGATCGAATGCTTGATGAATGGGGATGAAGATGAAGCTGATGCTGATGGTGTGGGCGAATGGAAGGAGCGTAGTTTTTCAGCGTGAGAGTGTTGTGATGTGGTGATAGGTCATGAATCATCTTCCTCCCATCTAATTAGGTCATTAAATAGAGTTTCCTTCCTCTTTCTCCCTTCAAAACGCCGAACTTCTGCTGAACTTTTAGTCGTGTCCAAACATTGGTCCGACCTTCAATGTTCGGACACAATGCTTTGAGCGCTCCAATTCAGAAAGTTTCGACTTGTGTCCGAACTTGGATGTTCGGACACAAGTTCGGACATGCACCGTAAGCTAGAACTCCGACTTTTCTCCTTGTGAATCTCGACCCATGTCCGAACTTCGATGTCCAGACCGAAGTTCGGACATTTCATCAGGCACAGCGCACGCACTCTCGACTTGCGTCCAAGCTTGGAAGTTCGGACTCAAGCTCGGACATACCTTCAAAATCCTCTAAATTCACCGTTTTGACTCCAATTCGACCCCCGTTTGTTGCACCATTTCCCTTGTGAGTTAATCTAATGTTTCCTCGGCTTTTCTCTGCATTTAACATAGATAAAGGTATCAAGCCTTAACAAATAACAAACCGAAGGAAAAACGTAAGATAAGTGTGGAATATTATCAATGCGCGTATAAAAATTAGGCACTAAAGACCACTAAAACCGTTCATATCTCACACTCATCAAACCTCCTCACACTTAACCTTTGCTTGTCCTCAAGCAAAGCAGGAGTAAAATATCTCAGAATGCCTCAGGACCAAACCTTGGGGATTGCACAAAAAAAAAGTTAAGCCACAAAAACCACCCCAAGAATCGATCTGCTCTTAACTGCATGTCTCTTAAACAATGAAGCACGCTTTTAAAAACAAAAGATTATGAAGAAGTCAGATCATGAAATCAAAACGTAGAGTAACTCAGAACCTTCCAACCTTTTCTCTTCTCAAACCCGTGGATGACAAGGGGTGTGAAGTTCTGCCATATTCCGCAGAACCTTTCAACACCACGTACTCATGATCTAATTAAAAGATTTGCCATAAATATAAGACTTTAAAGAGCTTCTCTTTTTTTCTTTCACATACATATAATTTTTTCGCGCAAATAATTAATCCCCCAGACTTTTCTCTCCATCCTTGTAACGGTATTGGGTCTTTTATCCCAGATCAGACGACCTTAGGTAAATGGGTGATGAAGCACCCCTAGGACTTAATAACCGGATGGAAGAGGCCTGTTTTTGGTTCAGAAAATAACTTAGATCAGAGGAGTACCTTGCCTTTATCCTTCATTCCAGACATTCTCATCATTCCCAAGGTTCCAAGTTAAACCAGTTCTAACTTCACAACTAACTTGTCCACAGATATTTAACAAAATTCAGTCATTTGAAAATATGATATGAGAGCACACAGCTTTGAGCAAACCAACCCTAAAGGTCATTACCGGACTCAACTCCACAACTAAAGATCCACCCAAGTATTCAACACTAAGAAGCACTCTAAGGGAATTACCCCCACATAGCCCAAAACCAAACAAAAATTAGGGCGGGAATAAATGACTGACACATTCAGGAAGATCTCCCCCTTCCTCACACTTAATGAGGAGCAATGTCCGCATTGTTCAGAAATTTATCACAAGAAGGAGATCGGACTAAATGTGTCAGACTCACAAGGGTGAAATGAACAGTGACAGAGTTATACACGTTAAAGCACGGGCCGAACATTAACCAAAAAGGAAAAGAAACTGAAAACTCCCCTGATTTCTTTTGTGATGCTTTGAGGAAGAGGGTCTTCCTCACACTAGTGTCCTGGTAGGGGAGAATGTTTCCTCACACTTGCTTCCAAGCTAGTGTCCGGCATGGAGTCAGCACAGTAAAGCATGCTTGCACACATTCAACAAACAAAACAGAAAAGTATGCTAGAGCATCGCATTAGAGACAACAGTATTCAGAGTTAAAGAGTAGGACAAACTAAAATTGAAATAAATTAAAATACAACCCAATCGAACGAAAAGAAATAAGGCGAACATAACCGAAAGCAAATCCACAAAGAAGTCCAGATAAGGCTTCTAAACAAGAGTAGCATCAACCAATCAACATAATCACTGTGGGGGCGGGTAATACGCCTGCCACTGCTGAAACTGAGCGACCAAAGCCTCATAGTCGTCCTGGGAGCGGCGTGCCTGCTGCTGAAGAGTCTCGATCTCCGCCTGATAGCGTCGATCCATCTCCATGAAGCGGGACTCCAGCTGATCAAACTCGTAGCGAGTGACATACTCGCTCCCAGGGGCTGGCAGTGCAAGAAACGCCTCATCCTCGTCAGCTGTAGCAGTAGGGGCGGGCTCTGACGGACCCTCACCCGCGTCTCGTTGGCGCTTCTGTGGTCGCGCTGCAGCCTTCTTCCTCCATTCCCCCTCTCTAAACTCAAACCACATCTTCTTCAGAGCTCCCACATCAATAGGAGACCGCGCGTGCAGCCCCGCAGACGGAATGGTAACCATCTGCCTCTTAAGGATGTGGCAGAGCATGACCGGAAAGCCTAGCTTGTGTTTGTCCTTGTGCTCCATAATATACTGCATATGCAAGAAGATCACCCATGGCAAGTAAGTGATCTCTGCAGCCCCAGCAAACGCCGGATTCAGCACTGCCTGAAGAAGTAGGAAGTCAGTATGGTTCAGGTCCGAGCTCTGACGTGGTAGAACGTTCGCAGCCAGTAGTGCGAACAGGACTCTCTCCTGAGGGCTCTGAAGCAGATCAGCAGGGACGACCTGCTTTGATGGGTCATCCCCTCTGCGTCGTCGTGGTCCCTGAACCATGAGGGGGGTATAGTGTTGGATGGCAGCTGTCTTGAAGTCATTGGGGTTAAGGTGCTCAGGACGGTCGGGGGCAGGATAAGGTATGTCCAAATAGCGAGCAATCTCCATCGTGGAGACTGTCACTCTATCACTGTCTACCATGGATTTGATCTGACCGTCCTGGAAGATTGCATTTGCATAAAACATGCGCACGGCTTGTTCAGAGTACTGGCCCCCCATATCCAAAATTTTTCCCCAACCAAATGGGTTCAGTAATGCCCTCAGTCCCAGCTGCTGCTCCAGTTCCGGTACCACACCCCGCTCAGCAATTATATCTACCTCCTTGGCAAACCACTCTTGGGCTGCGTCGTTTCTAAATTCTGCTTCCTGACCACGACGTCTTGAACTGGTGCTAGCTCCCGCAGCCCTCTTACCACGGCCGGTAAATCTGCTCAACATCTGCTCATACAAGGGTAAGCAATGTCAAATAAAGGAAAGCAATGAAATAGTCTAAGTATGCACTGAATTTATCCAAAATTCGACAGAGTCTCCCCTTAAAAATTCATCATTCTCCACAACAAAGGTCAATCAATCTTTCAATTGCAATGATAATCCTCAACAAATAGTGACCAGCAGAGACTTAATCGGACAAAAAATTACAATATTCCAACACTTTCAGCTTAATCTCAGTCACTTTTTTTTTCAGTTCAGCCATGCAAGATAAAATCACACACTCAAATATCTATATTGAAATCACAGTAGTGCAGTTTTACACATCTCTATCCAGCAACTTACAACATAGCGGATAAGAAATCCCATATATGCAAATGAATCTGAGAAATTGCAATAATAACCAGCACATTCTCGACTTTGTATACCTCAGATTCCAAAACTCAGCACAAGCATAATAAGAGAAGTAAGGTAGTGGAGAAAATACCTTGTACAAGCTGAATGAGGGATTAGAAACACGAAGAACAATAGAATCTGCAAAATTAGACTCAAAATCCACCCAAAGCGACAGTTAGGGTTTCGAAACGAACAGGCTCGAAATCGGAAGTATTTGGTGGGTTTCTGATCGATTTTGAGGCCTAGAGGGGTAGAGAATTGAAAAACGAACAGATTGATACTAAGAATGGAAGATTTAGTGGAGTTTTGAGGGAGTTGTGTGAGATTGGAGAAGAGAGGAATTGGGGTTGCTGCGGGCGTCGCGAGGAGGGAGAAGGGTTTGGAAAATTTTTAAGTCCGACCGCGTTCTTTTAGTTCAGAATTTTCGGGGTGTCCGAACTTCGATGTTCGGACAGAAGTTCGGACATACATACCTCGGCAGAGCTTCGTGTCGTGTCCGAACTTCGATGTTTGGACCGAAGTTCGGACATCTCGTTTTCTTGTTTCACCGCACTCTCGAATCATGTCCGAACTTCGATGTCCGGACCGAAGTTCGGACATGTTGTTTTGCACAGCCCTTAGACCCTCGAAGCTGGTCCGAACTTCAATGTCCGGACTGAAGTTCGGACATCACCAAAAATGCACCTCTTTGTTTCTTTTTAAGCTCAAGCCACTGCAGCAAAAACATTATCCTAAAACAAAACTATAAACAACAAAAAACACAAGATTAAAATACCGATTCAACACTGGGTTGCCTCCCAGTCAGCTGCTCTTCTTTAATGTCTTTAGCTAGACAATTTCTGCTTGATCAATCAGAGCAAGTGTGGTGGGCAGCTCTACAACAGCCTACAGCGAATTCCTTCAACTTCCTCAATTCTTTCCGCATTTGCCAAGAGAACTTCTTCTTCTTCATGTTCGAGCTCGTCTCTTGAGAAATCATCTTTGTTGAAGGATTGAATTCACTCTCCAAAAAGAATATTGCCTGCAAGGGGAAAAGATTATGACAGTACCAAGATAGCTTTTTAATTGAGCACCGTTTACCTTAAAGGTTTCACCAGCCTTATTCTCCAGCTCGTATGCTCCATAGGATGTAACTCCCACAACTCTGAAGGGGCTTGACCAATGTGACTTTAGCTTCAGGGAAGAGACGTAGCCTAGAGTTAAAGAGCAGCACTAGATCCCCCACTTTGAAGTCTCTCTTTTGTATCATCCGGTCGTGGATCTTTTTGGTGCGCTCTTTATAGATTCTTGAGCTTGTACGCCTGGTCTCTCAGTTCCTCCAATTCAGAAAGCTGAAACCGCCGCTTCTCTCCAGCATCACACAAATCAAAGTTAAGAGCCTTTAAAGCCCAATACGCTCTGTGCTCTAGCTCAACTGGGAGATGACAAGCCTTCCCGTACACTAGTTTAAATGGAGACATCCCGATGGGAGTCTTGAATGCAGTTCTGTAAGCCCACAGAGCATCGTCAAGCTTGATAGACCAATCCTTCCTGGAGGAGTTGACTGTCTTCTGGAGAATCCATTTTAGCTCTCGGTTACTCACTTCTGCTTGCCCATTAGTTTGGGGGTGATAAGGTAGAGCAACCTTATGAGTCACCCCGTACTTCGTCATCAGAGAATCAAAAGCCTTGTTGCAAAAGTGAGAACCTCCGTCCTGATGATAGCTCTTGGCACACCAAATCTGGTGAAGATGTTCTTCTTCAAGAATTTCACCACAGTTCTCGCGTCAGCAGAAGAGCAGGGATTGCTTCGACCCATTTGGAAACATAATCTACAGCAACGAGGATGTAGTGGTTTCCGTGAGAAGAGGGAAATGGGCCCGTGAAGTCAATACCCCAGACATCAAACAGTTCAACTTCAAGGATTCCCTTTTGAGGCATCTCATGCCTTCTTGAAGTGTTCCCCATCCTCTGGCAATTATCACATTGAGCACAGAAGCGGTGGACATCTTTGTGTAGAGTGGGCCAGTAAAAACCACACTCTAACACCTTAGCCGCTGTCCTAGTAGGACCGTGGTGACCACCTGCCTCTCGGGAATGGCAGAAACTCAATCACACTTTACCTCTTCATCAGGGAGACATCTTCTGATTAAACCATCAGCACATACTCTAAAGAGATAGGGGTCCTCCCAAACGTAATGACGGGTCTCAGACAGAAACTTCTTCCTCTGGTTGTAACTTAGATCATGGGGAACCAAACCAGAGGCAAGATAGTTAGCCAAGTCAGCGTACCATGGCTCTTTGACTTTCCCAATTACAAAGACCGTTTCGTCGGGAAAGAATTCATTTATGGGGACCCCGTCATCTGGAGTCTCAAGCCTAGATAAATGATCTACTACCCCATTCTGCTTTCCTTGCTTGTCAACAACTTCCAAGTCGAACTCTTGGAGAAGCAGGATCCATCTTAGGAGTCTAGGCTTAGAATCATTCTTTTGGAACAAGTATTTCAAGGCAGAGTGGTCGGTGTGAGCAATTACCTTACTCCCCAGCAAATAAGGCCTGAACTTGGCAAGAGCGAACACCACAGCAAGTAGCTCCTTTTCAATGGTGGTGTAGTTCTTTTGAGGCTCCGACAGTGTCTTACTTGCATACGTGATAACCCTCAATATTTTATCCTTCCTTTGACAGAGTGCAGCACCAACAGCAAAGTCACTAGCATCTGTCATGACCTCAAAAGGAAGGGTCCAGTCAGGGGGCACCACTATGGGAGCCGAGATGAGTTTACTCTTGATAGTCTGAAAGGCCTTCAAGCATTCTTCTGAGAAGTGAAATTTTACATCTTTCTGCAGAAGATCAGACAAGGGCTTCGCAATTTTCGAAAAGTCCTGAATGAACCTTCGATAGAACCCTGCGTGACCCAGAAAAGATCTAACTCCTCTGACTGAAGTGGGAGGAGGTAACCCCTCAATGACTTCCACCTTCGCCTTGTCCACTTGAATACCGTCTTTTGAGACCCTATGACCGAGCACTATACCCTCATGTACCATGAAATGGCACTTCTCCCAATTTAAAACCAGGTGGGTCTCCTCACATCTGCCTAGTATCTGATCCAGCTGATCAAGACACACATCAAAACTCTGGCCATAAACCGAGAAGTCGTCCATGAAGACTTCTATGCTTTTTTCAATAAACTCGTTGAAAATGGCCATCATGCACCGCTGGAATGTGGCTGGTGCGTTGCAGAGACCAAATGGCATCCTCCTATAGGCAAAAGTGCCATAAGGGCAGGTGAAGGTGGTCTCCTGATCCTCTAGCACAATGGGGATCTGGAAAATACCCGTTGTATCCATCAAGGAAACAGTAGTACTCCTGCCCAGCCAGCCGCTCTAACATCTGATCGATAAATGGCAGCGGGAAGTGGTCCTTCCTTGTGGCTTCGTTTAAACGCCTGTAGTCGATGCACATCCTCCAGCCAGTGGTCTGTCTTTGGGGCACCAGTTCTCCCTTATCATTGGGCACCGCCACAATTCCTCCTTTCTTGTGAACGACTTGCACAGGAGAAACCCAGCGGCTGCCAGAGATGGGTAGATGATGCCCGCATCCAAGAGCTTTAATACCTCAGCTTTCACTACTTCCTTCAGGTTGGGGTTTAATCTCCTCTGGGGTTGCCTCACTGGCTTGATACTGTCTTCCATGTAGATTCGGTGAGTGCAGAACCCTGGACCAATCCCTTTAATATCTGCCACTGACCACCCTAATGCTCCCTTGTGCCTTCTTAATACCTCCAGAAGTCTGCTTTCCTGCGAAACAGACAAAGAAGAAGAAATAATAACCGACAGGCGCTACCCTCTGCCAAGAAAGCATATTTAAGGTTTGAAGGGAGAGTTTTTAATTCAAGAGTAGGGGGTTTCTCTACTGAAGGAATGAGCCTCTGAGTCGGCCTGTCCAGTGGCTCACAGGAGGAGCATGAGGGCGAAAATAGGTTCGTCCCTGGTTAAGCTGCTGGACAACAGTAGCTACCTCAGTGCTCTCCTTGTCATCCTCAATCGAGTGGCATAACACCTGTTCTAACAGATCAGAAATCTCAAACAGGAAGGAAGAGTCATCAGTACTTTCAGCGACAAATGCATCATACTCATCAGTATAGTCGACATCAATAGAAAGCACAGCATGGGAGGAAGTATTTGTTCTCATCATCTTAGGGCATCCACAATGGTGTGGAATCCACTCTATATTAATAAAACAAAAGATAAAATATGACATGGAGGAGAGAAGTTGTGTGAGAGTTTCTTAACTAAGAACCCCAAAAAGTGAGTGTCTTAGCAAAAGAAGAGAGAGATTGTAAGGAGAAGAATAAAATATTATTATTTTGAGAGTGGAATCCACTCTTGTTATTGTGGATGCCCTTAGTGATATCAAAACTAAGCTCCTCATTATTAAATTTAAGGGTGATTTTTCCTTTGTCAACATCAATGACAGTTTTAGCAGTTCGCAGGAATGGTCTACCCAAAATTAATGGCACTTCCACATCCTCATCCATATCAAGAATAACAAAATCAGCAGGGAAGAAGAAGTTACCAACACCTACCACAACGTTCTCAACCATACCACGAGGTTTGATTGAGGAACGATCAGCCAATTGTAAATTAAAATTGATCGGGATAAGCTCACCAGCATGAAGCTTCCTAAACATTGAATACGGCATTAAATTTATACTCGCTCCAAGGTCGCAGAGTCCGTACCCACAGTCCATGTCTCCAATGGTGCAAGGGATGATGGGCTGCCCTGGATCTCCACACTTCGGAGGGAGCTTCTGCTGGATGGCTGCAGAGCACGTCTCGGTCAGCTGAACAATCTCCCTTTCCTTGAACCTTCGCTTGTTAGAAATCAAATCCTTCACAAAGCGAGCATAATTAGGCATTTGCTTGATAGCATCAATCAAAGGGATATTAATTGTAAGCTTCGAAAATACACTCAAAAATTTCCCAAATTGATCATCAAGTTCTTTTTCTTTTAATCTATTAGGGAAAGGAAGTTCCTTAGGAACCACCTTACCCTTGGAGTTTTTAGCAATTAAAGAATGAGAAGGGGAAGAAATAGGAGCCTGGGTCTCCTCAACAACTACCTCAGGAGGGGCTAAGGGCCCTGGCGGTGCACCAGTGCTAGAAGAAGGGCGACCGGTCTCCTCGTCAGCTTGATCCTCAGCCACTTGATTTCTATTCATTAGTTGCTTCCCACTCCTTAAAGTAACTGCGGCCACCTCTTCAGAATCTGAACAGTCCTCAACTACCATGGTATCTGAGACCGTCACTGCTTTCAACTGAGCTTTAGGATTGGGGTCTGGTTGGGAAGGCAGTGATCCAGACGGTCTCTGCTGTAGAAGGAACTGAGTCAACTGACTCATCGTTCCCTGCATCTCCACCATGGCGTTCTCAAGTTTCTGCTGACCAGCTGCCAGATTCTGATTTATTACGGTCTGTTGTTCTTGAGAGGCCATCAGTTTATCCATCATCTCCTTCAGATTAGCATTGTTCGAGCTCAGTGATGATGGCTGAGCTGGGGACTGTTGTGGCCTAAACTGATTGTATGGGGGCCTAACAAAGCCGGGTGGTCCTCCCTGACTTGCCCTCTGAGGCTGCATCTGCTGTGAGTTGAGGGCGTTATTTGGATTACCGTACCTCAGGTTTGGATGCTGGTTCTGCATCCAAGGATGTCTGTTGTACTGACCAATTACATTTGCCTCCTCAGTCTGCCTCATCTCAGCAACCATCGGGCAGTCGTCATAATCATGGTTGTCTCCGCACTGAGAACAGCATACCTCATTTGGACCAGTAGACACCTTCTTGACGGAGTGCATAGATGTCTGTCCCATAGTGAGCTGCTCGAGCATCTTCACCATGTTACCCACTGTAGTACTTAAGTGGGCCTGCTCAGCAGTAATTTGCTCCATCATAGGATCTGGAGTCCGAGAGGAAGTCTGCCCAACTGTGAAAACTCTTCCACCACTGTTGCTCCACTGGCGGAGCTCCTCGCAGTAGGACTCCATGGCTGACATAAATTCTTCTCCACTTTTAGCCAGCAAATTTCCACCTAGTGCAGCTCGGACCTCGCCTCTATGCTCATCTCTCAGCCCTTGGAAGAACCCCTGGGCCAAGGATGTCATGTTCTGACCATGATGAGGGCACTGGCGGAGCAGCTCCTTGAATCTATCCCAAGCTTCACAGATTGTCTCACTGCCGGACTGTCTGAAGGCGGTCAGGTCAGCGATCATCTGTCTGGTCCGGGAGATGGGGATATACTTCTCATAAAACCTCTCCGTCATCAGCTCCCAGGTAGTGATGATACCTGGTGGTAGACGGTGGAACCACTTCGATGCTTCCCCTGATAGACTATGCTGAAATAGGCACAGCCGAGCATACTCCTCCAGCCCCTGAGACATCCCCAACGAATCCAGATGGACTAAGAAACGATGGACATGGTCGAGCGCATCAGCCGGGTCTGCGCCTGAGAAGGTCCCTGCTGGATGATTCCTGACAGCATTTGTTTGATGGCTCGGTTTCAGCTTTTGCCATTCTGCTGTGAGGTTCGGTAGAGTCACAGGTCCTCTTCTAGGAGCAGCTGGCGGGCGATTAATTCTTCCCAATGTGGACTGCTCATTATTTACCGGTCCGTTGGCAGCCATGGTGAAGGTGAGTGCTCTTCTCGCCCTACGAGCGGTACGGTTGATCTCTGGGTCTAAATTGAATCTTGGTGGACCTTGAGATCGGGTGCCGTGCATTCACCAAACACCTTCACAGTTACCAAAAACAAATTAAATAAAAATAAAAACAATTGACAACCAAGGCAAAGGACTTGACAAAGTCAACTCCCCGGCAACGGCGCCATTTTGCAAACAGGAAAATTGATATACTAAAATCTATGAAATTAAACCTAGAAAGTAGCAAATCAATAAGTCTTTGTCGGGTTGCAAAAATCCCGGTCACTATAGTATAGAAAGTTAAGCAACCAGATATCGAACCGCGGGACTTGAATAAATAAGCCTAAGTCCTAAGAAAACTGGAAATTCAGAGGGTTGTGAATTGTTTTTGTGATTGAATTGAATAAATGCAAATCAAAGTTCAAATAAACAATTAATGAAAGTGAATGATGAGTTTGATAAAGTGAGTGGAACTCCGGGTTCGGGTCGTTCTTTACTGGTTGAATCTAGTAACATCTACAATTCAATTATGAGAAACGGAAAGGCCAATTCTTTCTATCTCTTCAGTGCTAAATCCTAGTTCATTGAAGAGCTCACCTATCAGAACATGTCAACTCTAATCTAGCAGTTGGCAAAACACATATAGGCGGAATAAGCGCGAAGAATTGTTAACGTTTGTAGAAAAGATTATCTATCCAACTAATCTCTCCCCAAATCCCCAGGTTAATTCGAACTCCCTATTAGTCACCTTGTCTGATCCTAATAGGTTTCGCAGAACAACTCTATAAAATCGCGAAATTAATAGAGAAGATGAATGATAATCATTAACCTGGAAACAATCCGTTACAGTCTCATAATCAAATTGCAGAATTCTTAACTACATTGTATCCATTACGAACCCTACCCAGAGTTAATCCCTACTAGCCAGACATTGCAAAGAAGTAGATAAATACAATCAACATGGAATTCATCTAAAGGAAGAAAAACCCTCGAGTTGAACGATTATCCAGAATCAATGGCTGCAGGCGCAAGGTTGAAGATGATGGACTGACTCCCTTCTGCTGAAGCTCCTCCTCAATGCTGATCGAATGCTTGATGAATGGGGATGAAGATGAAGCTGATGCTGATGGTGTGGGCGAATGGAAGGAGCGTAGTTTTTCAGCGTGAGAGTGTTGTAATGTGGTGATAGGTCATGAATCATCTTCCTCCCATCTAATTAGGTCATTAAATAGAGTTTCCTTCCTCTTTCTCCCTTCAAAACGCCGAACTTCTGTGAACTTTTAGTCGTGTCCGAACATTGGTCCGACCTTCAATGTTCGGACACAATGCTTTGAGCGCTCCAATTCAGAAAGTTTCGACTTGTGTCCGAACTTGGATGTTCGGACACAAGTTCGGACATGCACCGTAAGCTAGAACTCCGACTTTTCTCCTTGTGAATCTCGACCCATGTCCGAACTTTGATGTCCGGACCGAAGTTCGGACATTTCATCAGGCACAGCGCACGCACTCTCGACTTGCGTCCGAGCTTGGAAGTTCGGACTCAAGCTCGGACATACCTTCAAAATCCTCTAAATTCACCGTTTTGACTCCAATTCGACCCCCGTTTGTTGCACCATTTCCCTTGTGAGTTAATCTACTGTTTCCTCGGCTTTTCTCTGCATTTAACATAGATAAAGGTATCAAACCTTAACAAATAACAAACCGAAGGAAAAACGTAAGATAAGTGTGGAATATTATCAATGCGCGTATAAAAATTAGGCACTAAAGACCACTAAAACCGTTCATATCTCACACTCATCACCAATCATCAAACAATTCTCATTTGTGCTATGCACATTATAGTTTACGTGTTTAATACATGAAACTTACATTAAACGGTTTTCGCTCTACCCCCCTTAAAAGGGATTACGCCCACGTAATCTACCATATGTTATCATTGAACAATGGTTCACTAAATTTAGTCATCCTGAAGCATTTTAGCTTCCGTGTTGTCTATTATACAATATATTCTGGTCTAAGGGTCTTAACCATACTAGTGGTTTAGTCCCTGCACCAAGAATTCCTATTGGAGTTTATTTAACTCATAATCAATTCGGTTCTAGCCTATCAGGCTTCAAGGCATTTATAGTCATTCTCTCATATTTACTAGGTATATTTAACCTATGAGCTAGAGCCCACTAGCTTTTGCTGCGCGACTCTGATAACTTTTAGAGCTTAATTCGCCCTTTTTGTTATACCAATTGTGTTACACATCTACTTCTTATCTCTTTTATCTTGAGATATACGGTTTCTCAACCGGCGTGTGGTATCTCTCACCGTACGCGAACTTATTGTGTTATAGATTTTCTATCCAGTTTCTGAAATCTATCGTACATGCTACTGTATACTTCTGTGACTACTCTCTTAGTTCTTTTGACTTGTTGTCGGTTGAGGTTGAGTTACTACACCTATGTAGTGCTTCCTCTGACCATTGGTTTCTGGCTATCCACTCATGTAGTGGTATACCAGTTCCCTTTTGTTGTACGATCTTGCATTTTGTACACATCGATCCTTGTAGCGTTTATGATTTCGCTTCAGCTTTTATTCCGGTGGAATTCACATCTTGTGATTGTTGGTGTGTTTCACACTCTTCATGCTTCTTTGGCCTTAGGCCACACGGTTTGTTTCTAAGCTTTTGCTCAACTAGCTTATGCCATGTTCGTTGGTGAAACGAAGAATTTACCACGATTTACATTTTCCATATTCCTAGCTATCCCACTAGATCATTAATTGCACAAGTGCAATACCAAAACACTCAGTCCTACAGAGTGCAGAGGCGTAAACACTTGGCAGTAAATCTCTTATGTGATCGCAATAGGAATGAATATTTCTGCCTATCATCTCGTATATACAACTCTGTGTCATTGTGTGGTTATTAACACAGACTAGTCGCCTGTTGCGCACCATGTTCTTATTCGTTACAGAACATTGTTTTCACGGCCTACTGTTTCCATTGTTACATTATATATACCATTTCTTCATGGTGTAAACACACTGGAAGTTTCCTAGATTCATGTGTATGACGGTTGTCGTAGCGTATCGCAATGTCATTATTTTAATGTGAAGATGTTCTTCTTCCATTTAGGTTTCATGTGTAGGTTAGCTTACCTCACATTCCTTCATCATTTATGATACAATTTACCAAGTATCTTGGTTGACCAAGGATGAAGTGATCTGTTGGGTCACTAACTCCTTTGGCTTTGGTCATTCGATGTGTCAAGATACGCACTCGCATTGCTTGTTCTTGACAATTACTGTCTCCCCAGTGCTGAGCATTGATTATAGGCTCTAGCTGTGCAGTTTTATTTTAGTATGTACATCACCGGGACATCCCAAGAAACTTCAAGGGTTTTCTGGTCCTATTCTCCAATTGGAGAGTATTCTATCATTGATGAGTGAAAATTCTTGTCGAGATGTTTGTTTCCACTCATAAGTCTCGAGAGAAGGTTTACTATGTTAAGTCTTTGCTTATATACTTCCGCCATTCATATAATGGTTCACCATATGCTTGGTTGCCTATGGAATATACTAACTCTTTCAAGCATCTATGCTCTTTAAGCGATGTGTTTCTACAGTCCACATTATACACATTCCGTGTTTGCTTCTAAACCGACTCTTATTCGGTTTTCACAATTGCTCTCAAAGCCTCTTTCTAGTCATAGTGGTTTGGAAATTTCATTTCCTTATCAGTTCTCTCTTGGCAATAGCTATATGCTCAAGCTTTGTTGTTATTGTAGGAGGAAGCCTATTCCAAGGGTTCACATCATCACCGCATTGGTGGTCTTCCATTAACAAGAGGTACCTTCCCTCAGGTTTCTCGTAGTGTCTAAGTGTGGACTAGACCAGTAATGTCGTCGTCACAATTCCTATGCCTTTATGCTACCATTGCTATAGAAGGCATGAAGGGCAATTACAAGCTTCGTCAACTGTATACTAGACTGATGTTCTAGTGGCAATGACACTGAGGTAGCCATTACTCTAAGCCACTCATTATATTGGGTTCCAATTGAGCGATTTGATTGTCGCTCTGCTCATTGTAGGAAATAACATTGCTCTACTTGCCATTCTTGGCAGTTCTTCTTATCATTTAACGTGGATTTGCAACCGTTTAAATCTACATGACGTAGTTGGTTCACGGCTTTTAAGCCTTATTGCTGCAAGCTATGCTCCTTGCGGGCTGCTTATAAATGTTTCCACTCCTTGTATACCACCATAGGTTGGAGGTATTACTGGGCTCCATGGCAAGTCGTGGCATCACGCTTCCGTTCATAGGAGGCCCTTTAGGCAGTATGGTATTAATCGGTGCCTCTTAGTGATTTAGGGTATTTCCCGTTATGTCGAATCCTTTCGGTGTCCTAACCGAATGTATTCGCTCTAACACTTGTGTTCTTATCACAATATTCCGTTCAATCACTGTTGACTTATACACCCTTCAAGGACTGCTCCTGGGTGTTGTTGGGTTATGCCATTACATCTGGCTAGTGTTTTCGATATGTTGTATTAACTACACCGCCTTGCGGTATTGTATTTGAACTATCCCGTTTAGGGTCATAGCATCTCCCATTCTTGGGTAGACTGTTGATACTTCCTCCTTGTGTTCCACACCGGTTCAAACATCCTCTTGGTGAAGATTAATATTCTCGGTAGTCATGGGGATTGTCTTGGGAGTTCTATCCCGTTCATCGAACATCAACTTGTCCGTGTAGGCATCTGCCTTACTATTTGTGGCTGGGTATTCATTCCAACTTCCTTGCATTCGCTTTGAAATTTTTGAGACATATCCAATGTCTATATTAAATAATCTTTGCTCCTTACATCTTATAGTTCTTGTTCATGATCCTCAGATGAATTGTCTGGGTCACTTTATACTCGTTAGTTCAACTGCGTTCTTTCTCCTTGATCGTCTGTGGCATCGAATTGTTCTGGCTTGAACTTACTTACGGTCTGTAGAACGGAGTCAACTACCTCTCGTGTTCTGTACACCACTCGTAAACATATGTGGGGTACCATACTGATACATTGCTACTTACCCGACCATCCTACAAGTAGGTCTGTCAGGCCCGTAAGCTCCTATCGGAGTGCGGTCGTCCCACATCTCGTGTTGTACACGTGTAGTGTTCGTCACACGCCTAGGTGAAGTATTCTATTGTCGACTCCTCTTATATCATCCCATGATATCTTATTGTGAATCTTCTGGTTTGGTTTTAAAAATCTAGGGTTTTAAAAGGATTATCTGAGTTTTAACGAAAGGTTTTGGGTTTGAAAGAAAAGTTTCCATGGCACTTCAATGCCGGTTGATTTTAACCAAGTCTAGCTTCTCGCTGACTGGTATATTTCTTACTACAATGGTTGGACCATTAGGCCCTTCCAAGGTTTCATTCTTCAAGTCCTTGGAATTTGTGATCCCGTAGTTGCTGCATTGCGATCACGATACTTTACTAAGTACTGGTGGTTTGTTAAAAGTTTTTCCGAATAATCCTGCTATTACTGCACTTGCCGTGGCAAGTGTGTGGTACTGGTGGTTTTTTTAGGTTAACCTATACCAATCACAATATTGTTTCCTTGAATATTCGGTAGCCTTGTTGGCTCTTCCATTGATCCACTGATCTTTTACTTGGGTTATTCAATCTTCTTAATAGCTTCTCAATGATCTTGACATGGTTGTCGTTGATCAGGGTGCTTCTGTCGGATTATATCCCGTGAACGTTCTCGTAGCTGTCTAAGCATACTGGCCAGGTATTGTAATCTTCTTGGCGTTGTAGTTTTGGAGTTAACCACTCCCGACTATGTCCTTAGTCAGTTAACATACCGTTGGTGGTGTTATCTATTGATAAGCCGCAAACTTATCATATTTTAGGTGTTAGATTTAGTATTATATTTATCTAAATTAGGTTATATATAAGTTATTTGTGCTATATTAGGTATTAAAGTGTTTTATTAGTTCAGTCTTATGTTTTTATATGTTTTTCTGTGCAAGGGATAATTTTCTAGCCAAAAGTTCATTGATGCCGGACTCCCTGCCGGATATCTTCTGCACGGCACGAGATTAGATCAGGAAAGAGGCATTGCCGGACACAATGCCGGGTAGATTCCATCCGGCATAAGTAAAGAGTCGCCACGGTTGACCAAGCGATAGCAGTTATTGACCGTTGGTGATTAGGCTGTTGCCGGGTATGATGCTGGGTATATCCTACCCGGCATATGCACTGTTTTGCGCGGATTTTTGCGGTTTCGACCGTTGAGCAGTTGACACGTTTTCCACATGTGCCGGCTACTCCTCATCCGGCACGACGCCCGGCAACAGACACAATTGAGCCCTATAAATAGGCCGAGAGTCTTCATCATTTGGCACACTTCAACATACCAAATCCACTCCATTCACTTCTATATTTCCGCCTCACTCCATTGTTGGTGTCCAAAGAAGTCTACGGATCCGTCCACGCAAGAGAAGAAGAAGACCTTGTCGGGTTAAGGCTATTAACATCTCCTTCTCCCTCTTTGTATTCTCTTCTTGTAGTTGTGTGGAAGGTGATGTAGAATTCTTTGTCTTCTCTGGTTAGAAATGGTTCTCTTTGTAAACGCACTATGTTCACTCAATAAAAGATATAAGTTCAACTTGGAATTTTGAGTTTATTGCAAATTAGGAATGAAGTTGTTTCTTCTTCCAAGTACTTCAATTCTGACCTTGGTAAGGCAGAAAGGTTGAGGAATTCCAAGTGGTCTTTCTATTTGTCTTTTATAACTTAAAGGATGAAATTTAAGGCTTAGAATTCTCCCCTTTTCGGTTCGTTGATTACCTAGATATTGTTAGTCTTCGATAATGATTAGGGAGTGCTTATTTCGGCTTCGAACCGGAAGAGTAAATTGACATTTTGAGAAGGCCGGATGGCATGCCGGGTGCAAGACGTCCGACACATTCAAGATTCTTGTCTTTGTCGGGCGCATCTTGTCCGGCATAATATCCGGCAGTACCAAAAGTTGGTTGGTTCGGAATTTATTCTTTTCCCTTGGTGTTCATTTGTGTTTTTATGACGTTGACCTTTCGAATCTGGGGCAGATCAATATAGACTATTTTAGATTAGGTCTTAGATATTTTCTTAATTTGTACTTATACACTTACTCTTCCCCCTTGTTATAGAATAGGCTTTTGCCCGGATTAGGACTAGTTTTCTATAAGTCCCTTGGGTACGATTCTCTCGGTCGTAATATATTTACACTATACTCCGACCGGGTTTTTATTTGCTACCCGTAGTAGAGTTGTAGGTTTAGTTTATTATTTTATTCTTTTTATATATAGTTTTATCCTACAATTTCTTAGTTAGCAAATTGGCGCCGTTGTCGGGGACTTGGAATTAGTCCAAGTCCTAAATTCGGTAAAACGCCCTATTCTTTATTCTTTATTCTTTGATTCTTTAATTCTTTACTTCTCTAATTCTTTTAATTTCAATTTGGTATTCGGTTGAATAGGCCGGGTGTAAAGGCCGGATGCCTCATACCCGGCACATTCAACATTTTATTTTCTTCAATTCTTGTATTCTCTGATTTATTCACCCTTAGTTTCTGCAGAATTGAATATGCCGTGCACGATGCCGGGCAACCGATACCCGGCGTATTCGGAGGAAGTCCGATACCGGACAGAAGTTATCCGGCATGATGACCGGCATGTTCAAATTATTTTCAAAATTTCATACATTGTTAAGCTTTTAACAATTTGAATTTATTCTTGTTTACCTCTTCGTTTATTTATCTCTTCTAATAGTCCCTACCTTGATTATTTAAATTAATTTCAGAGTTTGAACTTGCCGTGTATTATGCCGGGTTTCTTACACCCGACTTCTCGAAGGAAGTCCGATGCCGGATATGAAATATCCGGCATTACACCCGGCTTGTTCAATTTTACTCTCCAATTTTTGTCGTAAATAGTAGAGACACATATAAATGATCTCTTACGTTTTATGTCATTCACTATTTTTATTTCTCCTTGTTGCATTTTTTTGATTTATTTCTTTCGGTTTGAACAAGCCGGGCAATATGCCGGGTAAAATCAACCCGACATTAGTGGAGGAAGTCCACTGCCGGGTACGCAATGCCCGACACACGGTCCGGCATGTTCAATTGATTTTTTTTCTTTTAGTTTCGTAACATTTCTATATTATTGTTTTTTATACTATTTTGTTAAATTAATATTTTGTGTTGCTCCTCCTAAGTAAATAAGGTGAATGCATCTCCGATCATAATCTTCATGAAGATTTATCTGACCACGATCAGGAGACAAAGAAGCCATTTCTTTTCCTTAAGGCAACGACGAAACCAACAAACGCACTCCCTGCACGAATGGAATCAAAAACCACCGGCGAATGGCAAGGACTCTCTTCCTCAGCAGGCAAATGTGGTTAGTGCACGACCACACACCTAGAGCACCGAATTCCAAGATTTTACAACGCCTGAGAGATTGGAAATGCAAAAGTTCTGGACCATTCGCATGGAGCATAAGTCGATGCAGTTGCAAATGCAGCAACTTTTTGCTCAACTATGACCACTTGGTCAACTCCCGTCTCCAGCACTAAATTGATCAACGGGAGTATGCGAGATCGATCTTCGTTTCTATCGAGATCTCTGATCACTCGGCCAAGTAGCCGAAGGCTAAGTGTAGGGCAGCCCCACGCATCTGGTCTTCTTTCACCGCAGGGGAGTCACTTCCTTCCTTATTTCTTTATTTGTCTTTTGAACACTAGGGACAGTGTTCCTGCCAAGTGTAGGGCAGGGTCCCCCCTTAAAAAAATATTTTTATTTTAATATATATATATATATATATATATATAGAAATAAATCACTAGTATATTTGATATAATAAGTTTAAAGTTTATCAATGTTTTACTAAACTTTTGCATGTTTTTGATTGAGATGAGATTAGGAATGAATAAATGCTTGTTCTCTTAAGAGGTAAGCTTTCTAATGACTTGTAGATTCCTGTTTTTAACTTCTTGATTCTTTTTATTAATATGAGTATATGATCTTTCTCCTAATTCTTTCCTTTATGTACTTCTGGGTATTTGTATCTTTTCTTTTCAAATTGTGAAAATCTTTTGGGTGAAAATCTTAAAAAGGGTTTTTGTGAAAAAAAGAAAGAAGAAGAAGAAGAAGAAAAAAAAAGAGAAAGAAAAAGAAATCTTCTTCCAAAGGAAAAGCATTATATTCCTTGAGGTTGCAAAAAAAATACCTCAAAATAAAAGCAACAAACGAGAGTTTTTCCTTTTATTTTTCTCCTAAATTCCCCGTTCTTCAATGTAGAAAAAAATCATGGTTGATTCAGAAAACCTTGCAAAATAGGGCTGAATAATAAAAACCATCGATGAGTGTCTTGGCCACATTCAGAAACTCTTGAAAAATAGAGCTGAATGATGGAAACTGGAAAAAGGAGAGATTACAAATCCCTTATGTAAAATAGCCCAAAAGTTTTTGATCGGTTTTGAAAAGTCTTTATTTTATACCCATTAGTAGGTTACTGATGGAATAAGGAGGTTTAAGTGATACTTGTGAAATAGAGTCAGAGAGTTGAGAATATTTATCTACATTTCATTCTAGAGTTTATCTGTTTTGTGCATAAGTAATTAGTCCTTTCTAATCTTGTTTTGCTCGAGGACTAGCAAAAGGTAAGTGTAGGGCCTTGATAAGCCGCAAACTTATCATATTTTAGGTGTAGATTTAGTATTATATTTATCTAAATTAGGTTATATATAAGTTACTTGTGCTATATTAGGTATTAAAGTGTTTTATTAGTTCAGTCTTATGTTTTTATATATTTTTCTGTGCAAGGGATGATTTTCTAGCCAAAAGTTCATTGATGCCGGACTCCCTGCCGCATAACTTCTGCACAGCACGAGATTAGATCAGGAAAGAGGCTTTGCCGGACACAATGCCGGGTAGATTCCATCCGGCATAAGTAAAGAGTCGCCACGGTTGACTAAGCGATAGCAGTTATTGACCGTTGGTGATTAGGCTGTTGCCGGGTATGATGCCAGGTATATCCTACCCGGCATATGCACTGTTTCGCGCGGATTTTTGTCGATTTCGACCGTTGAGCAGTTGACACGTTTTCCACATGTGCCGGCTACTCCTCATCCGGCATGACGCCTGGCAACAGACACAATTGAGCCCTATAAATAGGCCGAGAGTCTTCATCATTTGGCACACTTCAACATACCAAATCCACTCCATTCACTTCTATATTTCCGCCTCACTCCATTGTTGGTGTCCAAAGAAGTCTACGGATCCATCCACGCAAGAGAAGAAGAAGACCTTGTCGGGTTAAGGCTATTAACATCTCCTTCTCCCTCTTTGTATTCTCTTCTTGTAGTGTGTGGAAGGTGATGTAGAATTCTTTGTCTTCTCTGGTTAGAAATGGTTCTCTTTGTAAACGCACTATGTTCACTCAATAAAAGATATAAGTTCAACTTGGAATTTGAGTTTATTGCAAATTAGGAATGAAGTTGTTTCTTCTTCCAAGTACTTCAATTCTGACCTTGGTAAGGCAGAAAGGTTGAGGAATTCCAAGTGGTCTTTCTATTTGTCTTTATAACTTAAAGGATGAAATTTAAGGCTTAGAATTCTCCCCTTTTCGGTTCGTTGATTACCTAGATATTGTTAGTCTTCGATAATGATTAGGGAGTGCTTATTTCGGCTTCGAACCGGAAGAGTAAATTGACATTTTGAGAAGGCCGGATGGCATGCCGGGTGCAAGACGTCCGACACATTCAAGATTCTTGTCTTTGTCGGGCGCATCTTGTCCGGCATAATATCCGGCAGTACCAAAAGTTGGTTGGTTCGGAATTTATTCTTTTCCCTTGGTGTTCATTTGTGTTTTTATGACGTTGACCTTTCGAATCTGGGGCAGATCAATATAGATACTATTTTAGATTAGATCTTAGATATTTTCTTAATTTGTACTTATACACTTACTCTTCCCCCTTGTTATAGAATAGGCTTTTGCCCGGATTAGGACTAGTTTTCTATAAGTCTTGGGTACGATTCTCTCGGTCGTAATATATTTACACTATACTCCGACCGGGTTTTTATTTGCTACCCGTAGTAGAGTTGTAGGTTTAGTTTATTATTTTATTCTTTTTATATATAGTTTTATCCTACAATTTCTTAGTTAGCAAATTGCTACTGTCCCGCAGACTTGTGTCTCGGGTTTCGTTACTTCTCCTTTTTCCATTTCGTTGCACGGTGGGTTCTTCTCTTCCCGCTGCTGTTTGATCAGGCAGGTTCTTGCGGCTGCTAAGCATGTCGCCCCGTGCTGTCATAAGTTACAGCCTTCTTATGTGAAATACCCCTAAATTAATTTAAATTAATTTAGGGGATTTCTTTTATTAAATATTAAATTATTATATGGAATTATGAATATTAAATTATTATATGGAATTGTGAAATTTATTTAGGGGTTTTCTCCTATTTAACCCTAATTATTATACATTATTATATAGTATTATGAATTTAATAATAAGATTTATAAGACAATAAATCTTGGGAAAATTTCTAAACACTCCAAATATATTATAAATATTTTAGGAAGTGTTGGAACATTGTTTTGAAACATAAAAGTCAATATAAAATTCTAGAAACCTTAAAACCTATTAAGCCATGCTAGAGTTGACTTTTTGAGAATGGTCAAACCAGGCCATGAAACCTATACCAATAAATAGGTTATGGAAAACCATGAAGATCGATAAAAAGAACGTCAAAACGGATCATCCTAGCCAAAGTTATGCTAGATTGAAGTTTTGAATCAAAAATTTGAAAGTTGCCACGTGTCAAGCTCACAGGCGCCGGGACTTGAACGATTCTGGATTCCCTGAATTTCGATAACAGAATTCAATACTTTGCCCTAACTTTAGACGGCTATATCTCATTCATCTCTCCATATTTTTCAATGTCGTCTTCTTTGTTGTCTTCTCCTACATTCCCTCTAAACAACTATAACTCATACAAACCATAACTCATTCTGAATCATCCGGAAAATCGAGTCAAAGTAGCCACCTTGCAAAAACCGAAACTGCAATTCCAGTTTTCTCTTCGAATCAGGTAAATTCGATCAGCCATAACTTCCTCGTTACTCATCCAAATTCCATGTTCTTTAGCTCGTTTTGAAGAGCTCTAATTCCTCTAAAACTTTCGTGTTTATGGTCTAAGCTAATTCTCAACTGATTGGAAGAGTAAGGCGTCTAAAGTTTCGGTTTCACCAGCACATAAAATCATACCGAAACAGAGAGGTAAACTCGTGTTTTGCGACTTCAATTTCTTTTTGTGTGGTTCGAGTTAGGTTTAGTTCTTGCTATCAATACGTAGAGCTAAGTTTGTTCTTTCCAATGAGCCCTTACTCATAACCTAACTCGATTTGTACTGCTAGTTATAGATCCTCAAAGTTGGCACCACGAACTGCTCAAAGTTCGAGTTTTTTTTCCAGTTTCCGAATTTGAATTCACACAATTCGCACAATCCGGTGAGTCTCCAATCAAATTGCTCCGATATTGCTGTTCGTAGTCGTATTGCCGGCCTAACCCATGTTTTAATTGAATCAATTACGTGCCATATTAGGGGTATTCGTCGGATTTGTTTTCGAATTGAGCTCAGTGACTAATAAGAACCCTAACCTTCGAATCGAATTCGAAACTTGATGTATACTGCATTATAATTGGGGAAACCGGTATCAATAGAACCGAAATTTGATTACGAAACTATAGAAACAAGAATCACTCGATTTCGTTCTGTAGATTAGGAGATATTCGTGATTTAGTACTCGACCTGCTTATTGTCTTCGCTGAGGAACTCGGAATACAGGGGCCGTCCGATCTCATTTTAAAAGATTGGACGGCCGAGATTAAAACATTCCAGAATAAGTTTATAAAGGTTTTTATAAATCCCAGTAAATAACCCTAACTTGTTGAGTTAATTTAAATACCTTCCCGAAGGTATTTTGACTTGAAATTTTAACCATAGATTCCTTATTTAATCTAGTTTATTTTGATGTAAATTATTATGGTTTTGGAGTTTTTAAACATAAGTTATGATTTTTGCAAATTACGGGTTTTCTGGATTTATTTGGCTAAATTAAAAAGATATTTTTATGAAATAAAATTTTTATAATATGTCTAAAATGTTATAGTTACTGTATATTAAATTTGGGAATTTTTGGGCAATGGTAAAAGGTTTTTAAAAATTGTGTTTATGAGTTTTTCATAAGAATAACCTATAATATAAGGTTTTTAATGTAACCAAAAATTAAAGTATGGTTTGTTAATTAACTTTTAAGCTGGGGGAAATAAGGGAAACTAAATTAACATTTTATAACAGTAAGTTTGTAAATGTTTTGGTATTGGCTTTTAAGAGAAGTGAAATTATTTACATATATGTATAGATACTTACTTAGTAGAAAGTTATATAAATTAAGGAATTTAATTATCCTACATTTAATTTACTATATTATATGGGAGTTAATATTTTTAATTAAACTAAGGAATAAATATATATATTTTTACGCGTTTATAAAAAGGGAATTAAGTAGTAACTTAGGGTAAAACAAGGAACTAATTAAATTAACACTTATAATAACTAAATGTTATAAGAGCTAGTATCCTATGATGTGGTAAAAGAAATACTTAACGAAACATACTTGGAATACAGTTTAAGGTTGTATTAATAAGATAGTTTAAATATGATAAGTTACATAGGGAATGTCTTAGTTGATTTCTAGTACGGGTACACTTATATATATTAAATAAACAAAGGAAACACTTTATTTAATAAACCATAGGTCGGTTGTAGTTATGCCTAAAAGTTATTAAACATAATTAAATACAATAAACTACATAAATAATGTTTTGAACAAATCCTAGTATATATAAATATATACACATTTAACATAAATAGAATTAGATACCTTATAGGAAATATAATACGAAGGAATTAGTAAGTTAAACTAAACCTCTACATAATACTAATGGGAGAATATAATATGAGGTGGTATTAGATTATAGTTATGTATTAGGCTTAAGGGTTACCTTTGAGTTTCCAAGGTTTATATATAACCATATTAAAACGCATGTATAGTATTATTTGTCAATAACCAGGATGTAAATCTAAAATTGGGGTTAAGTAATTAATAAGTTAAAACTTAGGAAAAATTATGATTAGATTACATAAAATGTTGCACAAATAGATCTTATTCTATAATTAATGATAAACAAATGTAATACGATTACATCTAAATATTCTTAGTATATAAACCATAATAAAATAAGTAAAATACTTTGCATCTAAATGTGAGGTGGATTAGTAAGTCTATATTTAATCATTTCTTAACATTTATGGTAGTGAAATATAACTTAATGTTTTAAGACAGAATCATTATAAGGATTATGATATATTCTATATAAACGATGATTTGGAAATTTATCTAAACAATTATCCTTAAGTTTCTTAGAATTAGATAAGCCATATAAAATACATTTATTACTAGTATCCAGGGGTGAGTATACAATTAAGTGGGGTATTTAGTAGTTAGAGTTTATAGGAGGTTTATAGATAGGAATTTGATACTTAAAACCTTTGAACCTTTTTATTAGATAAAACTAAGTTACATAAGATATTATATTGATATACTTTACGGTAATGGGAAATAATGATATGTTGTTTTGAATATAAAATATGAGATTTTCATAATGGTTTATCTTATTAAATAATTAACAATTTCACTTGCGAACCAGAATTTAATTCTTTGATAAATACTACTCTGTGTAGATATATTGTCCATCCTAAATACAATAAGGAAATTAATTTATTAAGTATTTTTGAAACCTTAGGTTTTGTGAAACAATTTAAAACGTATTTAAGGCTTAAGTTTATTGAAGTTTTTTTAAGTTTAGTACAAAAGGATTATACATAGTCTATAGAGTGTATGTGTGTTAAAATAAAACATTTAGGAGATTAAAGGTAAGTAAGGATACATAATTAAAAGGTTATATTTAAACACCTTATTATATAGGTAATAATTAAGCAAATAATGTACCTTGTGAATACTAAATGTAAGAATTCAATAAGTCTAAGTTAACTATAATATAGTTGTTTCAATATGAGAGGTAATTCAACATCTTATGACAAGATTATTAGACGGTTATAATAGAAAGTCATTCTGAACTAAGGATATGGTAATTGAGTTTAGTGGCTCAATTAAGTTGTAATAAAATGTATCGACAACGTTATGATTCCAATATACAAGATGTAGATCTTAATTAAGTTATGGGAAAGACTTAAACATAATGGGTTATCTAGTAGATATTGTTTAAATACATAATCTTTACATTGTGAGATAATAGTATAATATTCTGAGATGAGTCCATCATAGGTCATAATACAATGTTTATTCTAAATTAAGAATAAAGGTATTGAGCTTAAGATTATTATTGAAATTCTTAGATTTAATTATATAATATAAACACATTTATGTTATAAAGGTCTCAAAAGTCTTGAATGTGAGGATTGTGGTTAAATATGAATTAAGTGGATAGGAGTGGACAGTTAGCAGGTGTTAATAAAATACATTCCTTGATCCTACAACCTTGGGCTATACAACGTTCTCAGATAACTCAAAGATTATACATAACATTTAAGTGAGGGCTTAAAAGACAATTGAGACTTTGGAATAAGAGTAAGGAGTTTATTTAAGCTTAACATAGGCTACAAGTGATTGATGATAGACTACCTTTAATATTCTTCAGAGTACTGTTGATTGTTTGTGCAAGTTGACTAGAACTGCTACAGCGTTACCCAGGTACGATTTCTCGTACTGTAACACCCCATCCAACATTAACACACTTACAATAAACTGCAGCGGAATAACAACCTCGTCACATTACTTAACTCGTTGGTGTTACACACCGTTAGCCACCCACGTGGCTAACAAGGCTAATACATACACGTTGTACCGGTCTGATGGGCTAAATTCCCGAGCGACTACACATTACTATACCTTTCCATTAACACAACAACAACATACACCTTCCAACTATACCGAGTATTTATAACTAATGCCGATAACAATTTCGGTCTTACTACACCTATGTATATATACAACATAAACAATTACCCATGTACAATGACTACCCCGTCCTACTCTCGGACGGCTTCCAGCTCCTTGTACCTGAAATAGGAAAAGAAGAGAAAGGGTGGCCCCCAAGGGGCTCAGCACCTTTGCTGGTATGGTAATCCCGCAGCCCACATGCTACCGGGCCACGCACAACTAATTGTCGTCTTAGCATGCGGTTGATTATATTTAAATCATGCATGTAACAGTAAACACACATCATAACATAACATTTCGCCTCAATGGGCTCAACAAACGGATAATATATCCTTACTTAATAAGTCACTCTTGGTATTCATTATCCCTAGAGTGTTCCTCCTCTAATGGAGCTACTTCCTTAATAGACAACACTTACCCTTAAATCGGGTTATCCTTAAACGCCTCTTTTCTCAAACTGGGATTCATACCCATAATCCACATACTCCACATTATACAACATATAACATACACTACATAAAACACATAACCACACTTTGCACGTTTCCACGTGTACAACATAACACCGCAATAGATATTGCATCACAACAAAATACATAACATAACGGGAATGGTTCTCTTAGGAACCGACCCAAACATTGCTTATACACTGGTGAGCCTAGAGAATGTTGCCAGTCTCATGATAAGCTCGTTATACAATAACAACAACACTCATTACCGTCCTAATAGTCGGACGAGTAACTTAAGTTAAGGCGGTTCGGGTTTGGAGGCCCGAACACACCACACAAACACATGTTCCCCCTAAACCGATCATAAGTCAGAATAGCTAAGCTTTGGAGTGAGCTATGGGAGATCATAACCCGTGAGGGAAACAACCATAACAAAGAGAAGGGTAAAGCTAAGAAGGATACCCTCTCCCAAACAACGCGCGACCGGCCAAACCGGATTCCTCACTACTGTTAGTACATACTTACTTTAGATATTGGCTAGAACCCCACTGTGGAGTTTGTCACAACTACACACCATACAGTATTACAACTGGGTTAAACACACAAGGGAGATCCCTACATTCACATACACATATCACACAATTAACACACGCATAGCCGTGGTTAGTACGTCCCATGGTTCGGGTCGTTTAATCCGAATACCGAACTCTCATGTGATCCTAGACTCAGTTAACTAAGGTTAACACTTCCGAGGTTAAATGGTATCGGAGTTGAACACGCCACATAAATGAATTACTGTAAACTCATTACATGTTTTATCTTACAACGTGGCAAACATACAGAAAAACACATTGGCATACAAGCCGGTGTAATCCGGTAGGACACAGGTTGCAAGAAAACCATACCTGTCACCGGAGTCCACTTTATCATGTCCACTTACGTTCCTCGAGCAATTCTCGAACAACTGATAACATTACATGTACTTTTATTAACATCGGGTAACATGATTGTTTAAAGTCTAATGCTTATAACTTATCCCCGTTAATTTAGTTATATAACTTCACATTTTAACTTGTTTTACTTTTACATTTTAATCCAACTTTCCACCTACTAATTGTCTTATAACTCACCTAACATGTCAAACAACCTTATAACATCATTACTAATCAATCCCCATCATTACATATCATTTTATAACCTTAACATTTAAATCATCTCACTTAACTTAATCTCTCAAGTCCATATATATTTATCTTTCTAACCATCAATACTCTCTTAATGGCATACCACTAATACCACTTAACATTCTTAAAATTAATTTTTTTTTTTAAGGTCCGACCGACCCACCGACCGACCCACCCCCTGGGTAGGTCGGCTGCAGAGATCATCTAAGTTCACAGTTTCAGCCCGACCGACCCAGACTGGGGTCGGTCCCCTGGGTAGGTCGGCTGCAGAAACTTCCTAAGAATTGTCCAAATTGTTCCAAACTTTTCCTTAAGTCTCCCAATGTGTTGCAACACCATATGACACCTCAAACACACCTTTAGCCATGTACTAAACTCTTTAAATCACACACCAAAACCATCTTATCATTCACAAATTCCTTACAAAATTCTTAGCACTTGGAATGTTTCCTCCTTAGGATTTCTAAGTGGTACTTCACCAATATTGACCACTATACCAAGGTGTTTCCTCTACACCTTAACATCATCTCTCAAACTTCTTCTCTTACTAACTAAATCTCCTTTTCACATCTTGCCTAAACATCACTTCTTCCTTGTACATCAACATTCCTAAACCTTAAACAAACTTCTCCAAGACTTGAATACATTCTCAAAAACACACATTGAATTCCTAGAACTTCCAAGATAATACCTAAATCCTTGCATCACTCTAAATCACCTTAATACATGTTTTCTTCCCTAGTAAAACATTTGTTCACCTTTAACACTTCCTAGTTCACCAAAACTCATTTAAAACACCTAGAACTCCTTATACATTTTCCAAATTTTGCCATAGCTCTTGTATATCCTCACATCCAAACACTTAGGTTTTTACCTTATTTCATTCAAGAACACCTAAAATCCATCAAGAACTTCCTCACACACAAAACTTCACCAAATTTACACTACATCACAATATAGTGCATAAACTTAAATTGCTTGGCACTTAGGCCCTTAAATAGCATAAACCATAAACACTGAATTTCCACATTTAAATGCCTTCAACCTGCGAATACACACAACAATGCTCCCATGTCCTTTTAGTCCACCTTGTGGATAGTTTCCTAGCTCATTTTCCCATTGGCTCTTTAGGTTATTTATTAAGCAAATATAGCTCAATTCCCTAGTACAATAAACCACATTAAGAGAGGTTATTTACCTCTTTGTTTTTCCAAGTTTTCTCACTTGTTTTCTCTTGTTTTTCTTGATGAAAATCGGCAGGAGCTTTTATCACTTGTCAACCTTCTAACCAATATACATATAAGGGTAATGAGCATTAAGTTTAATACTCAAACTCATAATTAAACCCTAGGTTTACATAAGTGTCTTAAAACACTAAAATTGATGTTTACCTTTGGAATTTGAAAGAGAACTTGAACAAGTGGCAAGATAGGACTCCTAGCCCTTTGAAGTTTGGATTAAGCTAAAAAGATAGCAAGGTAATGCACCATTGTAAGGTGAATTTTCGGCCACACACTAAAACAAGAGGAAATGTTGTTTTTCTTTGATTTTCCTTACCTTGAAGCAAAGGAGAATGTCAAGGCATGAAAAGGTGAGCTCAAGCTCCTTCAATGGAGAATCTTCATGGCACCAAAATGGAGTTCTTGAAGATTTGAAAAGAGAGAAGTGTAGAGCTTGACCTAACTAAGACAAATATGGTCTTGGAATTTGATTTGGTGCATGGAGCTAGAAGTTACAAGCATTCAAAGATGGAGAATGGTATATGGCTGTAGCAAAACGAGATGGAGAAGGGAGGATGAGGTTGGAGACGGTGGGAACCAAGAAGAAAAGAAGAGAAAGTGAGGAGAGAGGTTTAGTTTGGAGATATTTATGTTATAAGGCATAAAGTAACTTTTCACTTTATTCTTTCTTCTTTTCTTTATTTGCTAGCCAAGTGTGATGACTCACACACTAAAAACCGTGCCCCCTTCAATATATAAGATACTTATGGTCTTTGTTGACCATTTAACTAATTAAAGTTGACTTAAGTCAAAACTAGCACTATTTGGGCACTATTCAAACTAAGGCACATTTGTGAAATTTTGATTTCCCATTGATATAGACTTCCAAATGTGATACTATATAGTACACATGTAATTAAAGAGTAATGATGGACATCTAGCCATTCAAAACTCATTTACAAGACAATTTTTCAAAAACGTGCTTTAAGACTCCTTAAAGCACATTTTGTGTTTTAACTTGTTTTCAAGCTTGGTTTTCTTTGGTAATTGATTTAATATGTTCATTAACATATTTATAAGGTATAGATATGACCTTTAGGTCTTATACAAATTTATCCCAAGCTTAGAGCACATTTTTGCTCTTATTGACTTTAAGGTATTTTCTTGTGTTTTATTTGGTTTAACTGTCTACCAAAGTTTCCTAAGGACTTAATTAGCCTTATTAAATCATAATTGAATATTATTAAGTCTTGGTAGGTTCTTTGGGTCCTAACCAAGTTCACTCCTAGCTTAGAGCATGTTTTTGCTCAAACTGTATCTTAGTGCTTTATTGCATTTTACTATGGTTTAAATTGTTCACTGATGTTTCTAAGGCACTTTTTAGCCTTCACATACCATAGTTTAATATTTAAACCACATATCAAGGTTTGGGTATTTCAATCTACCCCCCTTAAAAGAACTTCGTCCTCGAAGTTTACACTTCCCTCACATCTTGGATTAGAATACGGGGATTACTTATAGAAATAAAACTTCTATAATCAAACACACTTTACATTACAACCTCGGACTTAATGGTCCGGGCAACACATTCACATCCATACATAACATAACATATTCACATGATAACCTCGGACTCAATGGTCCGGGTATCTTAACAACATTTATACATACATAACAACCCCTTTGACTCACTGGTCTTGGGTAACATAACAACATTAGACACATAGGTCCTGATAACATAACAGTCTTTAGACACATAGGTCTATGCAACACAACACATTTAGACTCATAGGTCTTGATAGCATACACTTTAGGAAATCCAAGTCAAAACAACATTTATTACACATACCACACGACATGTCATAGCATGTATAACAATCAAAAATATCCTTGATACATACTGTGATCCCGCAGAACCCGGTCGCGATGGACACCTTCCGTCCCCGTGCCTTTGGGAGATTAAAACAATCACATAAATTTGAAATTTTTCCTTGTGAGGTTAAGTAAGAAGACTTTAATTATGTAAAGTATCCATCAACGTTTTATAAATACCAATTGAAAATCCTTTTGAAAACACACACAACTCCAAGTCCAACTTAAGCTCTTTGCTTCTTTTCTTAGCGTGGTTATTTGTGACCACTTATAGGGAGTTTCAAGAGTCATCCAACCCTGATGTGATCAGCATCAGTGTTGAACTATCCTTCCACTCCAATTTGTGTTCGGCTTCCCTTGATCGCATGCAAATCAAGTTCCACTTCCCACTTCATTTTCAAGCATCAACTAAGTCACTCATTTCCAATTTTCTATCTTTTAAATCATTCTAATCATGATCATAACATCTCCAAAGGATAGAACTCCGTCTATCAGTTACCTCCATTCACTTTAATCATGTTGCCTAGGGAATCTTATTCTCACTAGGTTCTATGTCGGTATCATGCCCTTTCTTGAATCACTATATAGTATGTATATACACATATATTTTATCAAAATACAACACACAGTTTCACATTTATACACTGTCGGGGTTTTGTTCCCCGGGAGTTTCTCTACTCCCCACACTTGTATTATCACACACAACTATTAATAAATCAACACACACTTATCACAATGGTATTCGCATCTTCTGTGCGCAATTACCACAATTAAACCATGAATGAATGTGTATGTTTATGTAACACACACACCAATCATCAAAACAATAATTTTGTGCTATGCACAATATAAGTCACATACACTACGTACACTTGTACGGTAATATACACTAAGTGGTTTTGCGCTCTACCCCCCTTAAAAGGGATTACGCCCACGTAATCAATCACTAAACATTGGCTTATAATGTTCTGCCGTCGTGAAGTGTTTTAACTTCCACGCGGTCTATTACACAATGGATTCCGATTAGAGGATCTTAACCATATTGGTGGTTTAGTTCCTAAACCAAGAATTCTCATTGGAGTTTGTTTAAACTCTTAGTTGGTTTCGATTCTGGCCTGTTGGGCTTCTAGGCGTTAATAATTAGCCGTTCACTCATGTTCACCAAGTACATTCAACACTTGAATCACTGGCTCACTAGTTTCTGCTGCGAAACTCCAGTAACTGTAGAGCTTAATTGCCCCCTTTTTGTTATTCTTACTGTATTGTACATCCCCAATTGTCACCTTCATCTTGGTAACAATGGTTTCTCAACCGACGCGTGGTATCTTTTACCGTTAGCGAATTTGGTGAGTTATAAACTTTCTATCCACTTCCATAACAATTTACTGTGTATACAGCTATGTATCTCACAATGATTGACTTGTTTCCTTCTGACTTACTGTCGGTTGAGATTGAGCTACTACCTAGTATGTAGTGCTCTCTCAGCTATTTACAACATTTGGGGTATATCCCCTACCGATATATGCAGTTAGTGCTACTGTAGTCACTTACTGTTAATCATATCTCTTACTGTACAAGTACTTTTTTTATTGGTGCGGCCTTGCATTTCCTATGCATCGGCCATTATAACATTATTGCTCCACAATTAACATGTTTCCAATTCCTAGCTATCTCATTCGATCATTACTGCACAAGTGCAATACCAAAACACTCAGTCATACAGAGTGCAGAGGTGTAAACTCTTGACAGTAAATCTCTTATGCGATTCGCCATGGAATTCACACTGAGTTCCTCATCACATAGTACCTACCACTGGCTTATTGCCCAGTTTGTTTAACATCACTTATCTTGCATCTCCACTGAGTTTAACTCATAACTGGTCTTATCTGTTACATTATCGTTTAACAACATTTATACAACGGTCGCTTGTTGCGCACCGTGCTCTTACTCCCTGTATAACATCAGCTTATATCGTATCTACTGTCACCTCAACTTCCACACATAAACTTACATTATTCACATTATGGTTCATCCCTCATTTGGATGACTACTGAATGCTCCTTGAGCATCGATCATTCGAGTCACAAGCCGGCATTATTCAGCCAGGTGCTTCACTTTATACACACATACTACTAAGCTAATTGCTCTCTTTCAATAATAACATCGTCCATCCTTAACATATTTCTTGAACTTGATTCACATAACTACCGCTCATGCGGTCTCACAATATCGAGAGGTATCCCCACTCTTAATGCAGTGGTTCGTTCTCCACTCTATTCACTTATATAACATAAACTTTTGCAGTCAACCTAATTTTCATAACACATGTTGCTTGTGGCTTACAGGCCTTATTGCCTTGAGCTGCGCTCGTTGTAGGCTGTCCACATACATGTACTTCTTTGTACAACATTACATAGTTTGGATATCATATCGAGCTCCATGACAAGGTCGTTACATTACGTTTCCTTTCATGGGATGCCCCTTAGGTTTGTCAGTCCGTCTCCTGACAACTTATGTCTAAACTGGGTGTTAGTTTCAACCCTTGTGTTTCTGTCATGTTATTTCGTGCAACACTTACTGATGCGAACACCCTTTAAGGATTGCTCCTGGGTGTTACTAAGTTATGCCTTTACATCAAGTTCACACTTATTGGTACATTCAGTTAGCCACGCCTTTTGCTCCTGATAGTGTAGGTACTCATTCTGGGAGTTTCATCCCGTCCATTGCACATTAAGGTGTCCACATTAGGCATCTGCCTTGCCCTGCTTTCCAGCTATCATGTTTATCCCTGAGGATCCTTAAGACATATGCTATGTCTTTACTTAACAGTTTGTGCACTTCGCACTTCCTAACTCTTAAACATTCCCTTGAAAGGAATTCACTAATCCTTTTAATCTCGTTAACTTAACTGAGTTCCTTAACTTCAACCATTCATGGTAATCCTTAGCTGTTGTTTGACTTATACTGTTGACCGTAGAACGGAGTCGACTACTTCCCGTGTTTCGGACTCTACTCGTATACATATGTGGGGTACCATACTGATACATTGCTACTTACCCAACTAACCCATAAGTAGGTCTGTCAGGCCCACAAGCTCCTATCGGAGTGCGGTCGTCCCACAATTCAGTTGGTACACTCGTAGTGTCCGTCACACGCCAAGGTGAAGTATTATGTTGTCAACTCCCTTATATTGTCCCGTGACAATATTCATTCCATGCTTCCCGAACTTAATCGAGGGAAAGTTTATCCATTGTTGTATCCTTATCAACTGTCCTTGGTTTTACTGGTTTGGTTTAAAAGAAGGTTGGAAAGAAGTGTTGGTTTGAAAGAAAATTTGGTTTTGAAAAGAAAAGGGTTTGTATAAATCTAGGTTGAAAGAAAAATTTTCATGGTTTCACAACATCTTCTTACCTTAGCCAAGTCTAGCTTCTTGCTGACTGGTTACTTCCAATTACAAAGGTCAGGCTGTTAAGCCTTCCATGGTTATAATGTTCACACTTAACTTTGTGGTACTTTACTAAGTACTTGTATTTATTATAAATTTCCTGAACAGCCCTGTTATAGCAGCACTTACTATAGCAAGTGCGCCATGTTAACTGGCTATCGGTTTAACACATACTGGTTATGGTATTGTTTTTACCCATACTGTCATCAGTGGCCTTGTTGGCCCTCACTGATCTTACTGCCTTGATAATAACTCTTCCGGGTGACTTCTCACTGTCTTCACATAATAATTATCAACTGGGTGTCTCCCATTCTTGGAGTCCCTTTCCTTTTGTATTGTTTCCTCTTCGTAGCCCGTCCCACGTATTTGTCGTGGTTACTGAGACTTGTCTCTTGTTTGGGCACTACGTTGCAGTTCCTTTACCAGTTGGTACACCGTTGGTGTATTATTTATCAACTGTGGTTCCGTAGACACTCGTCTCGGGTTTTATTAATCCATTTCTTGCCTGTTGCACGGTTGGTGCGTTGCAAACTGGTTATTCTCGACTGCTCTGCATGTCGACCCAGGTTGCCGGAAATTCTATTCTCTTATACACAAAATTCTTCATTCTTCGCTATTAAATGCGGTTAACATTGTTCAGATGGAGACCGTCTCCGGGATTCCCAGTTTTTGGGATCTACCGTGTGACAGGTTCTCCGTACCTTTAGAGGTACTTAATAACAGCCAGATCGGGTTTTCCCGAGTAAGAGAGGACTTCCATCTCTCTGGCGTTCTTTCCCAAGTTATAAAACAGGGATTGTGGAGGGTGGGAAGGATACCGTAGGTTTCCAGTATTCACTGGTAGTTCCTAACTAGCGTATCTCTCACGCTATCACTCAACCCTTAACCCCAAAGTACTTAAATCCTAACTCGGTACTTCCTAAGCTCGGTAATTCAGTCATCAGAGCGATACTTCGCTCTGATACCACTTTTTGAAACACCTCATCCAACATTAACACACTTACAATAAACTGCAGCGGAATAACAACCTCGTCACATTACTTAACTCGTTGGTGTTACACGCCGTTAGCCACCCACGTGGCTAACAAGGCTAATACATACACGTTGTACCGGTCTGATGGGCTAAATTCCCGAGCGACTACACATTACTATACCTTTCCATTAACACAACAACAACATACACCTTCCAACTATACCGAGTATTTATAACTAATGCCGATAACAATTTCGGTCTTACTACACCTATTGTATATATACAACATAAACAATTACCCATGTACAATGACTACCCCGTCCTACTCTCGGACGGCTTCCAGCTCCTTGTACCTGAAATAGGAAAAGAAGAGAAAGGGTGGCCCCCAAGGGGCTCAGCACCTTTGCTGGTATGGTAATCCCGCAGCCCACATGCTACCGGGCCACGCACAACTAATTGTCGTCTTAGCATGCGGTTGATTATATTTAAATCATGCATGTAACAGTAAACACACATCACATAACATAACATTTCGCCTCAATGGGCTCAACAAACGGATAATATATCCTTACTTAATAAGTCACTCTTGGTATTCATTATCCCTAGAGTGTTCCTCCTCTAATGGAGCTACTTCCTTAATAGACAACACTTACCCTTAAATCGGGTTATCCTTAAACGCCTCTTTTCTCAAACTGGGATTCATACCCATAATCCACATACTCCACATTATACAACATATAACATACACTACATAACAACACATGACCACACTTTGCACGTTTCCACGTGTACAACATAACACCGCAATAGATATTGCATCACAACAAAATACATAACATAACGGGAATGGTTCTCTTAGGAACCGACCCAAACATTGCTTATACACTGGTGAGCCTAGAGAATGTTGCCAGTCTCATGATAAGCTCGTTATACAATAACAACAACACTCATTACCGTCCTAATAGTCGGACGAGTAACTTAAGTTAAGGCGGTTCGGGTTTGGAGGCCCGAACACACCACACAAACACATGTTCCCCCTAAACCGATCATAAGTCAGAATAGCTAAGCTTTGGAGTGAGCTATGGGAGATCATAACCCGCGAGGGAAACAACCATAACAAAGAGAAGGGTAAAGCTAAGAAGGATACCCTCTCCCAAACAACGCGCGACCGGCCAAACCGGATTCCTCACTACTGTTAGTACATACTTACTTTAGATATTGGCTAGAACCCCACTGTGGAGTTTGTCACAACTACACACCATACAGTATTACAACTGGGTTAAACACACAAGGGAGATCCCTACATTCACATACACATATCACACAATTAACACACGCATAGCCGTGGTTAGTACGTCCCATGGTTCGGGTCGTTTAATCCGAATACCGAACTCTCATGTGATCCTAGACTCAGTTAACTAAGGTTAACACTTCCGAGGTTAAATGGTATCGGAGTTGAACACGCCACATAAATGAATTACTGTAAACTCATTACATGTTTTATCTTACAACGTGGCAAACATACAGAAAAACACATTGGCATACAAGCCGGTGTAATCCGGTAGGACACAGGTTGCAAGAAAACCATACCTGTCACCGGAGTCCACTTTATCATGTCCACTTATGTTCCTCGAGCAATTCTCGAACAACTGATAACATTACATGTACTTTTATTAACATCGGGGTAACATGATTGTTTAAAGTCTAATGCTTATAACTGATCCCCGTTAATTTAGTTATATAACTTCACATTTTAACTTGTTTTACTTTTACATTTTAATCCAACTTTCCACCTACTTAATTGTCCTTATAACTCACCTAACATGTCTTAAACAACCTTATAACATCATTACTAATCAATCCCCATCATTACATATCATTTTATAACCTTAACATTTAAATCATCTCACTTAACTTAATCTCTCAAGTCCATATATATCTATCTTTCTAACCATCAATACTCTCTTAATGGCATACCACTAATACCACTTAACATTCTTAAAATTAATTTTTTTTTTTAAGGTCCGACCGACCCACCGACCGACCCACCCCCTGGGTAGGTCGGCTGCAGAGATCATCTAAGTTCATAGTTTCAGCCCGACCGACCCAGACTGGGGTCGGTCCCCTGGGTAGGTCGGCTGCAGAAACTTCCTAAGAATTGTCCAAATTGTTCCAAACTTTTCCTTAAGTCTCCCAATGTGTTGCAACACCATATGACACCTCAAACACACCTTTAGCCATGTACTAAACTCTTTAAATCACACACCAAAACCATCTTATCATTCACAAATTCCTTACAAAATTCTTAGCACTTGGAATGTTTCCTCCTTAGGATTTCTAAGTGGTACTTCACCAATATTGACCACTATACCAAGGTGTTTCCTCTACACCTTAACATCATCTCTCAAACTTCTTCTCTTACTAACTAAATCTCCTTTTCACATCTTGCCTAAACATCACTTCTTCCTTGTACATCAACATTCCTAAACCTTAAACAAACTTCTCCAAGACTTGAATACATTCTCAAAAACACACATTGAATTCCTAGAACTTCCAAGGTAATACCTAAATCCTTGCATCACTCTAAATCACCTTAATACATGTTTTCTTCCCTAGTAAAACATTTGTTCACCTTTAACACTTCCTAGTTCACCAAAACTCATTTAAAACACCTAGAACTCCTTATACATTTTCCAAATTTTGCCATAGCTTCTCTTGTATATCCTCACATCCAAACACTTAGGTTTTTACCTTATTTCATTCAAGAACACCTAAAATCCATCAAGAACTTCCTCACACACAAAACTTCACCAAATTTACACTACATCACAATATAGTGCATAAACTTAAATTGCTTGGCACTTAGGCCCTTAAATAGCATAAACCATAAACACTGAATTTCCACATTTAAATGCCTTCAACCTGCGAATGCACACAACAATGCTCCCATGTCCTTTTAGTCCACCTTGTGGATAGTTTCCTAGCTCATTTTCCCATTGGCTCTTTAGGTTATTTATTAAGCAAATATAGCTCAATTCCCTAGTACAATAAACCACATTAAGAGAGGTTATTTACCTCTTTGTTTTTCCAAGTTTTCTCACTTGTTTTCTCTTGTTTTTCTTGATTGAAAATCGGCAAGGAGCTTTTATCACTTGTCAACCTTCTAACCAATATACATATAAGGGTAATGAGCATTAAGTTTAATACTCAAACTCATAATTAAACCCTAGGTTTACATAAGTGTCTTAAAACACTAAAATTGATGTTTACCTTTGGAATTTGAAAGAGAACTTGAACAAGTGGCAAGATAGGACTCCTCCTAGCCCTTTGAAGTTTGGATTAAGCTAAAAAGATAGCAAGGTAATGCACCATTGTAAGGTGAATTTTCGGCCACACACTAAAACAAGAGGAAATGTTGTTTTTCTTTGATTTTCCTTACCTTGAAGCAAAGGAGAATGTCAAGGCATGAAAAGGTGAGCTCAAGCTCCTTCAATGGAGAATCTTCATGGCACCAAAATGGAGTTCTTGAAGATTTGAAAAGAGAGAAGTGTAGAGCTTGACCTAACTAAGACAAATATGGTCTTGGAATTTGATTTGGTGCATGGAGCTAGAAGTTACAAGCATTCAAAGATGGAGAATGGTATATGGCTGTAGCAAAACGAGATGGAGAAGGGAGGATGAGGTTGGAGACGGTGGGAACCAAGAAGAAAAGAAGAGAAAGTGAGGAGAGAGGTTTAGTTTGGAGATATTTATGTTATAAGGCATAAAGTAACTTTTCACTTTATTCTTTCTTCTTTTCTTTATTTGCTAGCCAATTGTGATGACTCACACACTAAAAACCGTGCCCCCTTCAATATATAAGATACTTATGGTCTTTGTTGACCATTTAACTAATTAAAGTTGACTTAAGTCAAAACTAGCACTATTTGGGCACTATTCACAAACTAAGGCACATATTTGTGAAATTTTTGATTTCCCATTGATATAGACTTCCAAATGTGATACTATATAGTACACATGTTAATTAAAGAGTAATGATGGACATCTAGCCATTCAAAACTCATTTACAAGACAATTTTTCAAAACGTGCTTTAAGACTCCTTAAAGCACATTTTGTGTTTTAACTTGTTTTCAAGCTTGGTTTTCTTTGGTAATTGATTTAATATGTTCATTAACATATTTATAAGGTATAGATATGACCTTTAGGTCTTATACAAATTTATCCCAAGCTTAGAGCATTTTTGCTCTTATTGACTTTAAGGTTTTCTTGTGTTTTATTTGGTTTAACTGTCTACCAAAGTTTCCTAAGGACTTAATTAGCCTTATTAAATCATAATTGAATATTATTAAGTCTTGGTAGGTTCTTTGGGTCCTAACCAAGTTCACTCCTAGCTTAGAGCATGTTTTTGCTCAAACTGTATCTTAGTGCTTTATTGCATTTTACTATGGTTTAAATTGTTCACTGATGTTTCTAAGGCACTTTTTAGCCTTCACATACCATAGTTTAATATTTAAACCACATATCAAGGTTTGGGTATTTCACGTACTCAGCTTGTTGTGTTTTGGACTTTATGGAATGTTTTGTACGATTTCTCGTACTCCGATATTTTTGCTGATTGACTTGTGGAATGTTTTGGAAAACGCTAACTGACTTTAAGAGGAATTTCTAAAAAGGAAATGGTTGTGTGACTAACTCAACCTGTATGACTAACTGAGCCTTGGATGTGAAACTCACTTGGGTATTGGTTCCTCTATTTGGTGCCCCGTTAGACATTGACTGCTTAGGGTTTACGCTTCTGCACTCTGTAGGACTGAGTGTTTTGGTATTGCTCTGGGTAGTTGGTGATCTAGTGGGAATTTGGAAAAAGGTCAATCTTGGAAATCTTTCTTTTGACTCTGGATATTGTTTCATCCATGAGCTGGTTCTTGAGGTTTCGACATGCGCGCGTCTTCAATGGTAACAGTGAGGGGCTGTATATCCCCTGTCCTTAGTGGACGTGATAGACAGTGAGGGGCTGTATATCCCCTGTCCTTAGTGGACGTGGTAAACAGAGAGGGGTTGTATATCCCCTGTCCTTAGTGGATGTAGTTAACAGAGAAGGGTTGTATATCCCCTGTCCTTAGTGGACGTGGTAGACAGTGAGGGGCTGTATATCCCCTGTCCTTAGTGGACGTGATAAACAGTGAGGGGCTGTATATCCCCTGTCCTAAAAGGACGTGATTGGCGGTGGGGGCCATCTCTCCCAGTTGAAACTATTCCACTCTTGAGTTCTTGGTTCTTAGATCTGTTTTATCATTCCTAGTCCTTTGTGACTATCTGAGTTTTTCTACTCCTAATGGGAATTAGGCTTAACTAAGGAAATGGATGTTCACTAACACATGATGTGATTTTGTTTCTCTAACTTTACCTTTTCTATCATTTATCTTTATCCTTAACTTGTTATCTTTGGCTTGGTGATTTTAAAGTGCCTTGTTTCCCTGCTTTACTTTCAAGAGTTTAATTTCAAGTTACTATTTATTTTGAAGAGTTATGTGTAAAAGATTGTTTTGGAGAATTGTACCAGTTCCATTCCAGGGAACTGACTCACCCCTCCCGGGGTGGGCTGCTTGGTTTCATCTTGCAGGTACAAATTGATTTACAGGTGGCCACGAAGAGCATGAGTGATTGGGATGGGATTAGGTTTATGGAGAGTGAATGTACTTTATTATTGTTATGTTAATGTTAAGTTTTCTCGAAGTTCAGACCGTAACTTAGTTAATTGTAATGGTTGTAATTGGTCAGGTTGGTACCGGGTGTTTGGAGCCCGATGGTCTGTAGCACCTTTAGTTTATTTTCCGTTGTTGTTTTATTATTATAGGGGTGTTGCAGAAAGTGGTATCAGAGCGTAGTTACGCTCTGAACCCAAGAAAACAAGCCGAGTGAAATACTTAGATTATAGGTGCACTTAAAACTGGGGAACTGGGGTAGAATTGGGAAGTGAGGTCTCCAGTAAGGCATGACTCCTAACCCTTCTTAGAATTGTGAATGATTCCTTTACACACTTTTCTTTTGTGAATGTCTGTTGAGTGTGATGTGTTGTTATACCGTTCCAACAATAAACTACAGAATATATATATATATATATATATATATATATATATAAGTTTGGAACATCCTATATTAAGTACGATAAGATTTTGGTTGAGATAAACCAAATATTAAGCTATTTTTCAAAAGCATACTCATGGAGAATACATTGCTAAAAATGCAATCCTTTAAAAGCTAGTACACAAATTCCTAGAATTTTAAAGAATACTTTGATGGAAAACAGTATACAATTAGAGCTTTGAATAACTAAGTTAGTATTGATATTATGTGAAGGTACTTCAACTCCTTTAAGGTTTAAAAATAAATCTCAAGAATTACTTGGTACAAATGTTGCCTAAAGGTAATATTTGGATAAATCTTAAGTCTAGAAAATTATTAAGTTAACAAACACTAGTAGCATACACCCGAACCCGTAAACCGCACTAAAACTCTATGCTAACTTTAGAAAGAAAACACCTAAACCTAACACCCTACGGGAAGTGCCTGGTGCGACGAAGTCCTAGGCTGAAAGTAGTGGGGGTGCACACCCACTTCTGGAAGTTTAAGGGCTAGACAAGCCTTGTCATCTAACCGTATATAATCTTCTACATAGGTGATGGATTGTGTTGAACTTGAGGGGAAGTGGTGGTAAGACGTTACCATCATGAAATCTTGAGCTAGGCATATTTCATTACTAGCCACAATGAACAATTCAAAACTTATATATTAAGCTCCAGTACTAAATTCATACATGTAAAGAGTTTACCAAGTTAAATCCTTGGTGAAAAATACCTACCTATGGAGTGAAAACACATGAGTAACACTAAACTAAATATCATTGATCCTTAAATACTCGGAATGTTGAGCATCTAGTGAGGAATTGAGAGTTACTTAAAGATTGGAAATTCTCATGTTTACTTGGAAGTTTAACATTATACATGTATAAAATTTTAGAAGCCACACTAAGAGTGATATTTACAAGAGCCACCATTGTCTAAGGGAGTACTAAGGTTTAATAATCAGGAGAATACTTACATAGAACAAACCTTAAGAAAAATAATTACCAAGAGTGAGTGAGTTTTCACTAGACTAATTCATTTGACTTAAAATTTATATATGGAGTCCCTACCTTGAAAAATAAATTCTAAGATAAGGAAATCAGATTTTTGGAGCTACATTATAATTGATAAGAACTTCCTAAAATTCTGCCTTGGGTGAAATTATGTAAATATATAATAAGTAAATTTTATGAAGTAAACACTGAATGATTCGTCTGAAATATGATAGTTAATTATAAAAACAATTGAAACTTGAAAAGTCACAGAAAATATTTATTTTATAGAGTTTTAACATATGGTTGGCTATAAACCCTTGAAGATAATTTTGGAAGATTATTAAATGATCTGAAATATTATTTTAAACTACTCAAGTACGTTACACCTGATTTATAGCTTGTTAATATAATTGATATGATAAAATGATCATATAATGACGTATAATTCGTACCGGTCATAAAATGAAAGGATAAGGATCATAAAATAAAATTTTATAACAGTTAAGAAAATACAAATACAAAACAATCAAGAAATACAGATATATATATATATATATATATATATATATATATCATATCGATCGCAGGTAAAATCAAGGGTGCAATAAAATTTACAACAAAGCTGGTTAATAAGGTGTTGAATTCTTTGAATGTGTTGTTAGTAGCGGTACGAGGGCGTACCTTAGCTCTTTTAAGGGGGATATGCTGGCATACTCCTCCTTCGTTATCTCATCCGGATTATGCCTCGTTGCATTGTTAGTAAAAGGAGAATAGTATTAGCAGAATGAGAGGTGTTTGTATGTGCTTGGCTTTTTACATTATGACTCAGTTATGACTCAGTATGTGACTTTTGGATTTTCATCATGCTATATCTTGGTATATCCTGGTTCAGTTTGATTTTTGAGTAATCCTGAGTGGAATGTTGTTATGGAAATGGATGGAAATAAAGGATTGGTTTGGTATGGAATTTCATTGGAATTATTATTGTCTCAGCACACCCGAAGCGGTGTGAGTGCCTATTAGTTGATTGTTAAACTTCGAGGCGAAGTTTCTTTTAAGGGGGATATACTGAAATACCCCTAAATTAATTTAAATTAATTTAAGGGATTTCTTTTATTAAATATTAAATTATTATATGGAATTATGAATATTAAATTATTATATGGAATTGTGAAATTTATTTAGGGGTTTTCTCCTATTTAACCCTAATTATTATACATTATTATATAGTATTATGAATTTAATAATAAGATTTATAAAACAATAAATCTTGGGAAAATTTCTAAACACTCCAAATATATTATAAAGATTTTAGGAAGTGTTGGAACATTGTTTTGAAACATAAAAGTCAATATAAAATTCTAGAAACCTTAAAGCCTATTAAGCCTTGCTAGAGTTGACTTTTTGAGAATGGTCAAACCAGGCCATGAAACCTATACCAATAAATAGGTTATGGAAAACCATGAAGATCGATAAAAAGAACGTCAAAAACGGATCATCCTAGCCAAAGTTATGCTAGATTGAAGTTTTGAATCAAAAATTTGAAAGTTGCCACGTGTCAAGCTCACAGGCGCCGGGACTTAAACGATTCTGGATTCCCTGAATTTCGATAACAGAATTCAATACTTTGCCTAACTTTAGACGGCTATATCTCATTCATCTCTCCATATTTTTCAATGTCGTCTTCTTTGTTGTCTTCTCCTACATTCCCTCTAAACAACTATAACTCATACAAACCCTAACTCATTCTGAATCATCCAGAAAATCGAGTCAAAGTAGCCACCTTGCAAAAACCGAAACTGCAATTCCAGTTTTCTCTTCGAATCAGGTAAATTCGATCAGCCATAACTTCTTCGTTACTCATCCAAATTCTATGTTCTTTAGCTCGTTTTGAAGAGCTCTAATTCCTTTAAAACTTTCATGTTTATGGTCTAAGCTAATTCTCAACGGATTGGAAGAGTAAGGCGTCTAAAGTTTCGGTTTCACCAGCACATAAAATCATACCGAAACAGAGAGGTAAACTCGTGTTTTGCGACTTCAATTTCTTTTTGTGTGGTTCGAGTTAGGTTTAGTTCTTGCTATCAATACGTAGAGCTAAGTTTGTTCTTTCCAATGAGCCCTTACTCATAACCTAACTCGATTTGTACTGCTAGTTATTGATCCTCAAAGTTGGCACCACGAACTGCTCAAAGTTCGAGTTTTTTTTCCAGTTTCCGAATTTGAATTCACACAATTCGCACAATCCGGTGAGTCTCCGATCAAATTGCTCCGATATTGCTGTTCGTAGTCGTATTGCCGGCCTAACCCATGTTTTAATTGAATCAATTACGTGCCATATTAGGGGTATTCGTCGGATTTGTTTTCGAATTAGCTCAGTGACTAATAAGAACCCTAACCTTCGAATCGAATTCGAAACTTGATGTATACTGCATTATAATTGGGGGAAACCGGTATCAATAGAACCGAAATTTGATTACGAAACTATAGAAACAAGAATCACTCGATTTCGTTCTGTAGATTAGGAGATATTCGTGATTTAGTACTCGACCTGCTATTGTCTTCGCTGATGAACTGGAATACAGGGGCCGTCCGATCTCGTTTTAAAAGATTGGACGGCCGAGATTAAAACATTCCAGAATAAGTTTATAAAGGTTTTTATAAATCCCAGTAAATAACCCTAACTTGTTGAGTTAATTTAAATACCTTCCCGAAGGTATTTTGACTTGAAATTTTAAACATAGATTCCTTATTAATCTAGTTTATTTTGATGTAAATTATTATGGTTTTGGAGTTTTTAAACATAAGTTATGATTTTTGCAAGTTACGGGTTTTCTGGAATTATTTGGCTAAATTAAAAAAGATATTTTTATGAAATAAAAATTTTATAATATGTCTAAAATGTTATAGTTACTGTATATTAAATTTGGGAATTTTGGGCAATGGTAAAAGGTTTTAAAAAATTGTGTTTATGAGTTTTTCATAAGAATAACCTATATATAAGGTTTTTAATGTAACCAAAAATTAAAGTATGGTTTGTTAATTAACTTTTAAGCTGGGGGAAATAAGGGAAACTAAATTAACATTTTATAACAGTAAGTTTGTAAATGTTTTGGTATTGGCTTTTAAGAGAAGTGAAATTATTTACATATATGTATAGATACTTACTTAGTAGAAACTTATATAAATTAAGGAATTTAATTATCCTACATTTTATTTACTATTATATGGGAGTTAATATTTTTAATTAAACTAAGGAATAAATATATATATTTTTACGCGTTTATAAAAAGGGAATTAATAGTAACTTAGGGTAAAACAAGGAACTAATTAAATTAACACTTATAATAACTAAATGTTATAAGAGCTAGTATCCTATGATGTGGTAAAAGAAATATAACGAAACATACTTGGAATACAGTTTAAGGTTGTATTAATAAGATAGTTTAAATATGATAAGTTACATAGGGAATGTCTTAGTTGATTTCTAGTACGGGTACACTTATATATATTAAATAAACAAAGGAAACACTTTATTTAATAAACCATAGGTCGGTTGTAGTTATGCCTAAAAGTTATTAAACATAATTAAATACAATAAACTACATAAATAATGTTTTGAACAAATCCTAGTATATATAAATATATACACATTTAACATAAATAGAATTAGATACCTTATAGGAAATATAATACGAAGGAATTAGTAAGTTAAACTAAACCTCTACATAATACTAATGGGAGAATATAATATGAGGTGGTATTAGATTATAGTTATGTATTAGGCTTAAGGGTTACCTTTGAGTTTCCAAGGTTTATATATAACCATATTAAAACGCATGTATAGTATTATTTGTCAATAACCAGGATGTAAATCTAAAATTGGGGTTAAGTAATTAATAAGTTAAAACTTAGGAAAAATTGTGATTAGATTACATAAAATGGCACAAATAGATCTTATTCATAAAAATGAAAACAAATGTAATACGATTACATCTAAATATTCTTAGTATAAACCATAATAAAATAAGTAAAATACTTTTGCATCTAAAAGGTGAGGTGGATTAGTAAGATTTAATCATTTCTTAACATTTATGGTAGTGAAATATAACTTAATGTTTTAAGATAGAATCATTATAAGGATTATGATATATTCTATATTAAACGATGATTTGGAAATTTATCTAAACAATTATCCTTAAGTTTCTTAGAATTAGATAAGCCATATAAAATACATTTATTACTAGTATTCAGGGGTGAGTATACAATTAAGTGGGGTATTTAGTAGTTAGAGTTTATAGGAGGTTTATAGATAGGAATTTGATACTTAAAACCTTTGAACCTTTTTATTAGATAAAACTAAGTTACTAAGATATTATATTGATACTTTACGGTAATGGGAAATAATGATATGTTGTTTTGAATATAAAATATGAGAATTTTCATAATGGTTTATCTTATTAAATAATTAACAATTTCACTTGCGAACCAGAATTTAATTCTTTGATAAATACTACTCTGTGTAGATATATTGTCCATCCTAAATACAATAAGGAAATTAATTTATTAAGTTATTCCTTTGAAACCTTAGGTTTTGTGAAACAATTTAAAACGTATTTAAGGCTTAAGTTTATTGAAGTTTTTTTAAGTTTAGTACAAAAGGATTATACATAGTCTATAGAGTGTATGTGTGTAAAAATAAAACATTTAGGAGATTAAAGGTAAGTAAGGATACATAAAAGGTTATATTTAAACACCTTATTATATAGGTAATAATTAAGCAAATAATGTACCTTGTGAATACTAAATGTAAGAGTTCAATAAGTCTAAGTTAACTATAATATAGTTGTTTCAATATGAGAGGTAATTCAACATCTTATGACAAGATTATTAGACGGTTATAATAGAAAGTCATTCTGAACTAAGGATATGGTAATTGAGTTTAGTGGCTCAATTAAGTTGTAATAAAATGTATCTACAACGTTATGATTCCAATATACAAGATGTAGATCTTAATTAAGTTATGGGAAAGACTTAAACATAATGGGTTATCTAGTAGATATTGTTTAAATACATAATCTTTACATTGTGAGATAATAGTATAATATTCTGAGATAAGTCCATCATAGGTCATAATACAATGTTTATTCTAAATTAAGAATAAAGGTATTGAGCTTAAGATTATTATTGAAATTCTTAGATTTAATTATATAATATAAACACATTTATGTTATAAAGGTCTCAAAAGTCTTGAATGTGAGGATTGTGGTTAAATATGAATTAAGTGGATAGGAGTGGACAGTTAGCAGGTGTTAATAAAATACATTCCTTGATCCTACAACCTTGGGCTATACAACGTTCTCAGATAACTCAAAGATTATACATAACATTTAAGTGAGGGCTTAAAAGACAATTGAGACTTTGGAATAAGAGTAAGGAGTTTATTTAAGCTTAACATAGGCTACAAGTGATTGATGATAGACTACCTTTAATATTCTTCAGAGTACTGTTGATTGTTTGCGCAAGTTGACTAGAACTGCTACAGCGTTACCCAGGTACGATTTCTCGTACTCAGCTTGTTGTGTTTTGGACTTTATGGAATGTTTTGTACGATTTCTCGTACTCCGATATTTTTGCTGATTGACTTGTGGAATGTTTTGGAAAACGCTAACTGACTTTAAGAGGAATTTCTAAAAAGGAAATGGTTGTGTGACTAACTCAGCCTGTATGACTAACTGAGCCTTGGATGTGAAACTCACTTGGGTATTGGTTCCTCTATTTGGTGCCCCGTTAGACATTGACTGCTTAGGGTTTACGCTTCTGCACTCTGTAGGACTGAGTGTTTTGGTATTGCTCTGGGTAGTTGGTGATCTAGTGGGAATTTGGAAAAAGTCAATCTTGGAAATCTTTCTTTTGACTCTGGATATTGTTTCATCCATGAGCTGGTTCTTGAGGTTTTGACATGCGCGCGTCTTCAATGGTAACAGTGAGGGGCTGTATATCCCCTGTTTTTAGTGGACGTGATAGACAGTGAGGGGCTGTATATCCCCTGTCCTTAGTGGACGTGGTAAACAGAGAGGGGCTGTATATCCCCTGTCCTTAGTGGACGTAGTTAACAGAGAAGGGTTGTATATCCCCTGTCCTTAGTGGACGTGGTAGACAGTGAGGGGCTGTATATCCCCTGTCCTTAGTGGACGTGATAAACAGTGAGGGGCTGTATATCCCCTGTCCTAAAAGGACGTGATTGGCGGTGGGGGCCATCTCTCCCAGTTGAAACTATTCCACTCTTGAGTTCTTGGTTCTTGGATCTGTTTTATCATTCCTAGTCCTTTGTGACTATCTGAGTTTTTCTACTCCTAATGGGAATTAGGTTTAACTAAGGAAATGGATGTTCACTAACACATGATGTGATTTTGTTTCTCTAACTTTACCTTTTCTATCATTTATCTTTATCCTTAACTTGTTATCTTTGGCTTGGTGATTTTAAAGTGCCTTGTTTCCCTGCTTACTTTCAAGAGTTTAATTTCAAGTTACTGTTTATTTTGAAGAGTTATGTTTAAAAGATTGTTTTGGAGAATTGTACCAGTTCCATTCCAGGGAACTGACTCACCCCTCCCGGGGTGGGCTGCTTGGTTTCATCTTGCAGGTACAAATTGATTTACAGGTGGCCACGAAGAGCATGAGTGATTGGGATGGGATTAGGTTTATGGAGAGTGAATGTACTTTATTATTGTTATGTTAATGTTAAGTTTTCTCGAAGTTCAGACCGTAACTTAGTTAATTGTAATGGTTGTAATTGGTCAGGTTGGTACCGGGTGTTTGGAGCCCGATGGTCTGTAGCACCTTTAGTTTATTTTCCGCTGTTGTTTTATTATTATAGGGGTGTTGCAGAAAGTGGTATCAGAGCGTAGTTACGCTCTGAACCCGAGAAAACAAGCCGAGTGAAATACTTAGATTATAGGTGCACTTAAAACTGGGGAACTGGGGTAGAATTGGGAAGTGAGGTCTCCAGTAAGGCATGACTCCTAACCCTTCTTGGAATTGTGAATGATTCCTTTACACACTTTTCTTTTGTGAATGTCTGTTGAGTGTGATGTGTTGTTATACCGTTCCAACAATAAACTACAGAAATATATAATATATATAATATAAGTTTGGAACATCCTATATTAAGTACGATAAGATTTTGGTTGAGATAAACCAAATATTAAGCTATTTTTCAAAAGCATACTCATGGAGAATACATTGCTAAAAATGCAATCCTTTAAAAGCTAGTACACAAATTCCTAGAATTTTAAAGAATACTTTGATGGAAAACAGTATACAATTAGAGCTTTGAATAACTAAGTTAGTATTGATATTATGTGAAGGTACTTCAACTCCTTTAAGGTTTAAAAATAAATCTCAAGAATTACTTGGTACAAATGTTGCCTAAAGGTAATATTTGGATAAATCTTAAGTCTAGAAAATTATTAAGTTAACAAACACTAGTAGCATACACCCGAACCCGTAAACCGCACTAAAACTCTATGCTAACTTTAGAAAGAAAACACCTAAACCTAACACCCTACGGGAAGTGCCTGGTGCGACGAACTCCTAGGCTGAAAGTAGTGGGGGTGCACACCCACTTCTGGAAGTTTAAGGGCTAGACAAGCCTTGTCATCTAACCGTATATAATCTTCTACGCAGGTGATGGATTGTGTTGAACTTGAGGGGAAGTGGTGGTAAGACGTTACCATCATGAAATCTTGAGCTAGGCATATTTCATTACTAGCCACAATGAACAATTCAAAACTTATATATTAAGCTCCAGTACTAAATTCATACATGTAAAGAGTTTACCAAGTTAAATCCTTGGTGAAAAATACTTACCTATGGAGTGAAAACACATGAGTAACACTAAACTAAATATCATTGATCCTTAAATACTCGGAATGTTGAGCATCTAGTGAGGAATTGAGAGTTACTTAAAGATTGGAAATTCTCATGTTTACTTGGAAGTTTAACATTATACATGTATAAAATTTTAGAAGCCACACTAAGAGTGATATTTACAAGAGCCACCATTGTCTAAGGGAGTACTAAGGTTTAATAATCAGGAGAATACTTACATAGAACAAACCTTAAGAAAAATAATTACCAAGAGTGAGTGAGTTTTCACTAGACTAATTCATTTGACTTAAAATTTATATATGGAGTCCCTACCTTGAAAAATAAATTCTAAGATAAGGAAATCAGATTTTTGGAGCTACATTATAATTGATAAGAACTTCCTAAAATTCTGCCTTGGGTGAAATTATGTAAATATATAATAAGTAAATTTTATGAAGTAAACACTGAATGATTCGTCTGAAATATGATAGTTAATTATAAAAACAATTGAAACTTGAAAAGTCACAGAAAATATTTATTTTATAGAGTTTTAACATATGGTTGGCTATAAACCCTTGAAGATAATTTTGGAAGATTATTAAATGATCTGAAATATTATTTTAAACTACTCAAGTACGTTACACCTGATTTATAGCTTGTTAATATAATTGATATGATAAAATGATCATATAATGACGTATAATTCGTACCGGTCATAAAATGAAAGGATAAGGATCATAAAATAAATTTTATAACAGTTAAGAAAATACAAATACAAAACAATCAAGAAATACAGATATACATATATATATAATACATATATATATATATATATATATATATATATCGATCGCAGATAAAATCAACGGTGCAATAAAATTTACAACAAAGCTGGTTAATAAGGTGTTGAATTCTTTGAATGTGTCGTTAGTAGCGGTACGAGGGCGTACCTTAGCTCTTTTAAGGGGGATATGCTGGCATACTCCTCCTTCGTTATCTCATCCGGATTATGCCTCGTTGCATTGTTAGTAAAAGGAGAATAGTATTAGCAGAATGAGAGGTGTTTGTATGTGCTTGGCTTTTTACATTATGACTCAGTTATGACTCAGTATGTGACTTTTGGATTTTCATCATGCTATATCTTGGTATATCCTGGTTCAGTTTGATTTTTGAGTAATCCTGAGTGGAATGTTGTTATGGAAATAAAGGATTGGTTTGGTATGGAATTTCATTGGAATTATTATTGTCTCAGCACACCCGAAGCGGTGTGAGTGCCTATTAGTTGATTGTTAAACTTCGAGGCGAAGTTTCTTTTAAGGGGGATATACTGAAATACCCCTAAATTAATTTAAGGGATTTCTTTTATTAAATATTAAATTATTATATGGAATTATGAATATTAAATTATTATATGGAATTGTGAAATTTATTTAGGGGTTTTCTCCTATTTAACCCTAATTATTATACATTATTATATAGTATTATGAATTTAATAATAAGATTTATAAACAATAAATCTTGGGAAAATTTCTAAACACTCCAAATATATTATAAAGATTTTAGGAAGTGTTGGAACATTGTTTTGAAACATAAAAGTCAATATAAAATTCTAGAAACCTTAAAGCCTATTAAGCCTTGCTAGAGTTGACTTTTTGAGAATGGTCAAACCAGGCCATGAAACCTATACCAATAAATAGGTTATGGAAAACCATGAAGATCGATAAAAAGAACGTCAAAAACGGATCATCCTAGCCAAAGTTATGCTAGATTGAAGTTTTGAATCAAAAATTTGAAAGTTGCCACGTGTCAAGCTCACAGGCGCCGGGACTTAAACGATTCTGGATTCCCTGAATTTCGATAACAGAATTCAATACTTTGCCCTAACTTTAGACGGCTATATCTCATTCATCTCTCCATATTTTTCAATGTCGTCTTCTTTGTTGTCTTCTCCTACATTCCCTCTAAACAACTATAACTCATACAAACCCTAACTCATTCTGAATCATCCAGAAAATCGAGTCAAAGTAGCCACCTTGCAAAAACCGAAACTGCAATTCCAGTTTTCTCTTCGAATCAGGTAAATTCGATCAGCCATAACTTCTTCGTTACTCATCCAAATTCTATGTTCTTTAGCTCGTTTTGAAGAGCTCTAATTCCTTTAAAACTTTCATGTTTATGGTCTAAGCTAATTCTCAACGGATTGGAAGAGTAAGGCGTCTAAAGTTTCGGTTTCACCAGCACATAAAATCATACCGAAACAGAGAGGTAAACTCGTGTTTTGCGACTTCAATTTCTTTTTGTGTGGTTCGAGTTAGGTTTAGTTCTTGCTATCAATACGTAGAGCTAAGTTTGTTCTTTCCAATGAGCCCTTACTCATAACCTAACTCGATTTGTACTGCTAGTTATAGATCCTCAAAGTTGGCACCACGAACTGCTCAAAGTTCGAGTTTTTTTCCAGTTTCCGAATTTGAATTCACACAATTCGCACAATCCGGTGAGTCTCCGATCAAATTGCTCCGATATTGCTGTTCGTAGTCGTATTGCCGGCCTAACCCATGTTTTAATTGAATCAATTACGTGCCATATTAGGGGTATTCGTCGGATTTGTTTTCGAATTGAGCTCAGTGACTAATAAGAACCCTAACCTTCGAATCGAATTCGAAACTTGATGTATACTGCATTATAATTGGGGAAACCGGTATCAATAGAACCGAAATTTGATTACGAAACTATAGAAACAAGAATCACTCGATTTCGTTCTGTAGATTAGGAGATATTCGTGATTTAGTACTCGACCTGCTTATTGTCTTCGCTGATGAACTCGGAATACAGGGGCCGTCCGATCTCGTTTTAAAAGATTGGACGGCCGAGATTAAAACATTCCAGAATAAGTTTATAAAGGTTTTTATAAATCCAGTAAATAACCCTAACTTGTTGAGTTAATTTAAATACCTTCCCGAAGGTATTTTGACTTGAAATTTTAAACATAGATTCCTTATTTAATCTAGTTTATTTTATGTAAATTATTATGGTTTTGGAGTTTTTAAACATAAGTTATGATTTTTGCAAGTTACGGGTTTTCTGGAATTATTTGGCTAAATTAAAAAAGATATTTTTATGAAATAAAAATTTTATAATATGTCTAAAATGTTATAGTTACTGTATATTAAATTTGGGAATTTTTGGGCAATGGTAAAAGGTTTTAAAAAATTGTGTTTATGAGTTTTTCATAAGAATAACCTATAATATAAGGTTTTTAATGTAACCAAAAATTAAAGTATGGTTTGTTAATTAACTTTTAAGCTGGGGGAAATAAGGGAAACTAAATTAACATTTTATAACAGTAAGTTTGTAAATGTTTTGGTATTGGCTTTTAAGAGAAGTGAAATTATTTACATATATGTATAGATACTTACTTAGTAGAAACTTATATAAATTAAGGAATTAATATCCTACATTTTATTTACTATCTTATATGGGAGTTAATATTTTTAATTAAACTAAGGAATAAATATAGATATTTTTACGCGTTATCTAAAAAGGGAATAAGTAGTAACTTAGGGTAAAACAAGGAACTAATTAAATTACACTTATAATAACTAAATGTTATAAGAGCTAGTATCCTATGATGTGGTAAAGAAATACTTAACGAAACATACTTGGAATACAGTTTAAGGTTGTATTAATAAGATAGTTTAAATATGATAAGTTACATAGGGAATGTCTTAGTTGATTTCTAGTACGGGTACACTTATATATATTAAATAAACAAAGGAAACACTTTATTTAATAAACCATAGGTCGGTTGTAGTTATGCCTAAAAGTTGTTAAACATAATTAAATACAATAAACTACATAAATAATGTTTTGAACAAATCCTAGTATATATAAATATATACACATTTAACATAAATAGAATTAGATACCTTATAGGAAATATAATACGAAGGAATTAGTAAGTTAAACTAAACCTCTACATAATACTAATGGGAGAATATAATATGAGGTGGTATTAGATTATAGTTATGTATTAGGCTAAGGCTTAAGGGTTACCTTTGAGTTTCCAAGGTTTATATATAACCATATTAAAACGCATGTATAGTATTATTTGTCAATAACCAGGATGTAAATCTAAAATTGGGGTTAAGTAATTAATAAGTTAAAACTTAGGAAAAATTGTGATTAGATTACATAAAATGTTGCACAAATAGATCTTATTCTATAATTAATGATAAACAAATGTAATACGATTACATCTAAATATTCTTAGTATATAAACCATAATAAAATAAGTAAAATACTTTTGCATCTAAATGTGAGGTGGATTAGTAAGTCTATATTTAATCATTTCTTAACATTTATGGTAGTGAAATATAACTTACTGTTTTAAGATAGAATCATTATAAGGATTATGATATATTCTATATTAAACGATGATTTGGAAATTTATCTAAACAATTATCCTTAAGTTTCTTAGAATTAGATAAGCCATATAAAATACATTTATTACTAGTATTCAGGGGTGAGTATACAATTAAGTGGGGTATTTAGTAGTTAGAGTTTATAGGAGGTTTATAGATAGGAATTTGATACTTAAAACCTTTGAACCTTTTTATTAGATAAAACTAAGTTACATAAGATATTATATTGATATACTTTACGGTAATGGGAAATAATGATATGTTGTTTTGAATATAAAATATGAGAATTTTCATAATGGTTTATCTTATTAAATAATTAACAATTTCACTTGCGAACCAGAATTTAATTCTTTGATAAATACTACTCTGTGTAGATATATTGTCCATCCTAAATACAATAAGGAAATTAATTTATTAAGTTATTCCTTTGAAACCTTAGGTTTTGTGAAACAATTTAAAACGTATTTAAGGCTTAAGTTTATTGAAGTTTTTTTAAGTTTAGTACAAAAGGATTATACATAGTCTATAGAGTGTATGTGTGTAAAAATAAAACATTTAGGAGATTAAAGGTAAGTAAGGATACATAAAAGGTTATATTTAAACACCTTATTATATAGGTAATAATTAAGCAAATAATGTACCTTGTGAATACTAAATGTAAGAGTTCAATAAGTCTAAGTTAACTATAATATAGTTGTTTCAATATGAGAGGTAATTCAACATCTTATGACAAGATTATTAGACGGTTATAATAGAAAGTCATTCTGAACTAAGGATATGGTAATTGAGTTTAGTGGCTCAATTAAGTTGTAATAAAATGTATCTACAACGTTATGATTCCAATATACAAGATGTAGATCTTAATTAAGTTATGGGAAAGACTTAAACATAATGGGTTATCTAGTAGATATTGTTTAAATACATAATCTTTACATTGTGAGATAATAGTATAATATTCTGAGATAAGTCCATCATAGGTCATAATACAATGTTTATTCTAAATTAAGAATAAAGGTATTGAGCTTAAGATTATTATTGAAATTCTTAGATTTAATTATATAATATAAACACATTTATGTTATAAAGGTCTCAAAAGTCTTGAATGTGAGGATTGTGGTTAAATATGAATTAAGTGGATAGGAGTGGACAGTTAGCAGGTGTTAATAAAATACATTCCTTGATCCTACAACCTTGGGCTATACAACGTTCTCAGATAACTCAAAGATTATACATAACATTTAAGTGAGGGCTTAAAAGACAATTGAGACTTTGGAATAAGAGTAAGGAGTTTATTTAAGCTTAACATAGGCTACAAGTGATTGATGATGACTACCTTTAATATTCTTCAGAGTACTGTTGATTGTTTGCGCAAGTTGACTAGAACTGCTACAGCGTTACCCAGGTACGATTTCTCGTACTCAGCTTGTTGTGTTTTGGACTTTATGGAATGTTTTGTACGATTTCTCGTACTCCGATATTTTTGCTGATTGACTTGTGGAATGTTTTGGAAAACGCTAACTGACTTTAAGAGGAATTTCTAAAAAGGAAATGGTTGTGTGACTAACTCAGCCTGTATGACTAACTGAGCCTTGGATGTGAAACTCACTTGGGTATTGGTTCCTCTATTTGGTGCCCCGTTAGACATTGACTGCTTAGGGTTTACGCTTCTGCACTCTGTAGGACTGAGTGTTTTGGTATTGCTCTGGGTAGTTGGTGATCTAGTGGGAATTTGGAAAAAGGTCAATCTTGGAAATCTTTCTTTTGACTCTGGATATTGTTTCATCCATGAGCTGGTTCTTGAGGTTTCGACATGCGCGCGTCTTCAATGGTAACAGTGAGGGGCTGTATATCCCCTGTCCTTAGTGGACGTGATAGACAGTGAGGGGCTGTATATCCCCTGTCCTTAGTGGACGTGGTAAACAGAGAGGGGCTGTATATCCCCTGTCCTTAGTGGACGTAGTTAACAGAGAAGGGTTGTATATCCCATGTCCTTAGTGGACGTGGTAGACAGTGAGGGGCTGTATATCCCCTGTCCTTAGTGGACGTGATAAACAGTGAGGGGCTGTATATCCCCTGTCCTAAAAGGACGTGATTGGCGGTGGGGGCCATCTCTCCCAGTTGAAACTATTCCACTCTTGAGTTCTTGGTTCTTGGATCTGTTTTATCATTCCTAGTCCTTTGTGACTATCTGAGTTTTTCTACTCCTAATGGGAATTAGGTTTAACTAAGGAAATGGATGTTCACTAACACATGATGTGATTTTGTTTCTCTAACTTTACCTTTTCTATCATTTATCTTTATCCTTAACTTGTTATCTTTGGCTTGGTGATTTTAAAGTGCCTTGTTTCCCTGCTTTACTTTCAAGAGTTTAATTTCAAGTTACTGTTTATTTTGAAGAGTTATGTTTAAAAGATTGTTTTGGAGAATTGTACCAGTTCCATTCCAGGGAACTGACTCACCCCTCCCGGGGTGGGCTACTTGGTTTCATCTTGCAGGTACAAATTGATTTACAGGTGGCCACGAAGAGCATGAGTGATTGGGATGGGATTAGGTTTATGGAGAGTGAATGTACTTTATTATTGTTATGTTAATGTTAAGTTTTCTCGAAGTTCAGACCGTAACTTAGTTAATTGTAATGGTTGTAATTGGTCAGGTTGGTACCGGGTGTTTGGAGCCCGATGGTCTGTAGCACCTTTAGTTTATTTTCCGCTGTTGTTTTATTATTATAGGGGTGTTGCAGAAAGTGGTATCAGAGCGTAGTTACGCTCTGAACCCGAGAAAACAAGCCGAGTGAAATACTTAGATTATAGGTGCACTTAAAACTGGGGAACTGGGGTAGAATTGGGAAGTGAGGTCTCCAGTAAGGCATGACTCCTAACCCTTCTTGGAATTGTGAATGATTCCTTTACACACTTTTCTTTTGTGAATGTCTGTTGAGTGTGATGTGTTGTTATACCGTTCCAACAATAAACTACAGAAATATATATATATATATATATAAGTTTGGAACATCCTATATTAAGTACGATAAGATTTTGGTTGAGATAAACCAAATATTAAGCTATTTTTCAAAAGCATACTCATGGAGAATACATTGCTAAAAATGCAATCCTTTAAAAGCTAGTACACAAATTCCTAGAATTTTAAAGAATACTTTGATGGAAAACAGTATACAATTAGAGCTTTGAATAACTAAGTTAGTATTGATATTATGTGAAAGTACTTCTACTCCTTTAAGGTTTAAAAATAAATCTCAAGAATTACTTGGTACAAATGTTGCCTAAAGGTAATATTTGGATAAATCTTAAGTCTAGAAAATTATTAAGTTAACAAACACTAGTAGCATACACCCGAACCCGTAAACCGCACTAAAACTCTATGCTAACTTTAGAAAGAAAACACCTAAACCTAACACCCTACGGGAAGTGCCTGGTGCGACGAACTCCTAGGCTGAAAGTAGTGGGGGTGCACACCCACTTCTGAAGTTTAAGGGCTAGACAAGCCTTGTCATCTAACCGTATATAATCTTCTACGCAGGTGATGGATTGTGTTGAACTTGAGGGGAAGTGGTGGTAAGACGTTACCATCATGTAATCTTGAGCTAGGCATATTTCATTACTAGCCACAATGAACAATTCAAAACTTATATATTAAGCTCCAGTACTAAATTCATACATGTAAAGAGTTTACCAAGTTAAATCCTTGCTGAAAAATACTTACCTATGGAGTGAAAACACATGAGTAACACTAAACTAAATATCATTGATCCTTAAATACTCGGAATGTTGAGCATCTAGTGAGGAATTGAGAGTTACTTAAAGATTGGAAATTCTCATGTTTACTTGGAAGTTTAACATTATACATGTATAAAATTTTAGAAGCCACACTAAGAGTGATATTTACAAGAGCCACCATTGTCTAAGGGAGTACTAAGGTTTTAATCAGGAGAATACTTACATAGAACAAACCTTAAGAAAAATAATTACCAAGAGTGAGTGAGTTTTCACTAGACTAATTCATTTGACTTAAAATTTATATATGGAGTCCCTACCTTGAAAAATAAATTCTAAGATAAGGAAATCAGATTTTTGAGCTACATTATAATTGATAAGAACTTCCTAAAATTCTGCCTTGGGTGAAATTATGTAAATATATAATAAGTAAATTTTATGAAGTAAACACTGAATGATTCGTCTGAAATATGATAGTTAATTATAAAAACAATTGAAACTTGAAAAGTCACAGAAAATATTTATTTTATAGAGTTTTAACATATGGTTGGCTATAAACCCTTGAAGATAATTTTGGAAGATTATTAAATGATCTGAAATATTATTTTAAACTACTCAAGTACGTTACACCTGATTTATAGCTTGTTAATATAATTGATATGATAAAATGATCATATAATGACGTATAATTCGTACCGGTCATAAAATGAAAGGATAAGGATCATAAAATAAAATTTTATAACAGTTAAGAAAATACAAATACAAAACAATCAAGAAATACAGATATATATATATATATATATATATATATCGATCGCAGATAAAATCAACGGTGCAATAAAATTTACAACAAAGCTGGTTAATAAGGTGTTGAATTCTTTGAATGTGTCGTTAGTAGCGGTACGAGGGCGTACCTTAGCTCTTTTAAGGGGGATATGCTGGCATACTCCTCCTTCGTTATCTCATCCGGATTATGCCTCGTTGCATTGTTAGTAAAAGGAGAATAGTATTAGCAGAATGAGAGGTGTTTATGTGCTTGGCTTTTTACATTATGACTCAGTTATGACTCAGTATGTGACTTTTGGATTTTCATCATGCTATATCTTGGTATATCCTGGTTCAGTTTGATTTTTGAGTAATCCTGAGTGGAATGTTGTTATGGAAATGGAAAGGATTGGTTTGGTATGGAATTTCATTGGAATTATTATTGTCTCAGCACACCCGAAGCGGTGTGAGTGCCTATTAGTTGATTGTTAAACTTCGAGGCGAAGTTTCTTTTAAGGGGGATATACTGAAATACCCCTAAATTAATTTAAATTAATTTAGGGATTTCTTTTATTAAATATTAAATTATTATATGGAATTATGAATATTAAATTATTATATGGAATTGTGAAATTTATTTAGGGGTTTTCTCCTATTTAACCCTAATTATTATACATTATTATATAGTATTATGAATTTAATAATAAGATTTATAAACAATAAATCTTGGGAAAATTTCTAAACACTCCAAATATATTATAAAGATTTTAGGAAGTGTTGGAACATTGTTTTGAAACATAAAAGTCAATATAAAATTCTAGAAACCTTAAAGCCTATTAAGCCTTGCTAGAGTTGACTTTTTGAGAATGGTCAAACCAGGCCATGAAACCTATACCAATAAATAGGTTATGGAAAACCATGAAGATCGATAAAAAGAACGTCAAAAACGGATCATCCTAGCCAAAGTTATGCTAGATTGAAGTTTTGAATCAAAAATTTGAAAGTTGCCACGTGTCAAGCTCACAGGCGCCGGGACTTAAACGATTCTGGATTCCCTGAATTTCGATAACAGAATTCAATACTTTGCCGTAACTTTAGACGGCTATATCTCATTCATCTCTCCATATTTTTCAATGTCGTCTTCTTTGTTGTCTTCTCCTACATTCCCTCTAAACAACTATAACTCATACAAACCCTAACTCATTCTGAATCATCCGAAAATCGAGTCAAAGTAGCCACCTTGCAAAAACCGAAACTGCAATTCCAGTTTTCTCTTCGAATCAGGTAAATTCGATCAGCCATAACTTCTTCGTTACTCATCCAAATTCTATGTTCTTTAGCTCGTTTTGAAGAGCTCTAATTCCTTAAAACTTTCATGTTTATGGTCTAAGCTAATTCTCAACGGATTGGAAGAGTAAGGCGTCTAAAGTTTCGGTTTCACCAGCACATAAAATCATACCGAAACAGAGAGGTAAACTCGTGTTTTGCGACTTCAATTTCTTTTTGTGGTTCGAGTTAGGTTTAGTTCTTGCTATCAATACGTAGAGCTAAGTTTGTTCTTTCCAATGAGCCCTTACTCATAACCTAACTCGATTTGTACTGCTAGTTATAGATCCTCAAAGTTGGCACCACGAACTGCTCAAAGTTCGAGTTTTTTCCAGTTTCCGAATTTGAATTCACACAATTCGCACAATCCGGTGAGTCTCCGATCAAATTGCTCCGATATTGCTGTTCGTAGTCGTATTGCCGGCCTAACCCATGTTTTAATTGAATCAATTACGTGCCATATTAGGGGTATTCGTCAGATTTGTTTTCGAATTGAGCTCAGTGACTAATAAGAACCCTAACCTTCGAATCGAATTCGAAACTTGATGTATACTGCATTATAATTGGGGAAACCGGTATCAATAGAACCGAAATTTGATTACGAAACTATAGAAACAAGAATCACTCGATTTCGTTCTGTAGATTAGGAGATATTCGTGATTTAGTACTCGACCTGCTTATTGTCTTCGCTGATGAACTTGGAATACAGGGGCCGTCCGATCTCGTTTTAAAAGATTGGACGGCCGAGATTAAAACATTCCAGAATAAGTTTATAAAGGTTTTTATAAATCCCAGTAAATAACCCTAACTTGTTGAGTTAATTTAAATACCTTCCCGAAGGTATTTTGACTTGAAATTTTAAACATAGATTCCTTATTTAATCTAGTTTATTTTTATGTAAATTATTATGGTTTTGGAGTTTTTAAACATAAGTTATGATTTTTGCAAGTTACGGGTTTTCTGGAATTATTTGGCTAAATTAAAAAAGATATTTTTATGAAATAAAAATTTTATAATATGTCTAAAATGTTATAGTTACTGTATATTAAATTTGGGAATTTTTGGGCAATGGTAAAAGGTTTTAAAAAATTGTGTTTATGAGTTTTTCATAAGAATAACCTATAATATAAGGTTTTTAATGTAACCAAAAATTAAAGTATGGTTTGTTAATTAACTTTTAAGCTGGGGGAAATAAGGGAAACTAAATTAACATTTTATAACAGTAAGTTTGTAAATGTTTTGGTATTGGCTTTTAAGAGAAGTGAAATTATTTACATATATGTATAGATACTTACTTAGTAGAAACTTATATAAATTAAGGAATTTAATTATCCTACATTTTATTTACTATATTATATGGGAGTTAATATTTTTAATTAAACTAAGGAATAAATATATATATTTTTACGCGTTTATAAAAAGGGAATTAAGTAGTAACTTAGGGTAAAACAAGGAACTAATTAAATTAACACTTATAATAACTAAATGTTATAAGAGCTAGTATCCTATGATGTGGTAAAAGAAATACTTAACGAAACATACTTGGAATACAGTTTAAGGTTGTATTAATAAGATAGTTTAAATATGATAAGTTACATAGGGAATGTCTTAGTTGATTTCTAGTACGGGTACACTTATATATTAAATAAACAAAGGAAACACTTTATTTAATAAACCATAGGTCGGTTGTAGTTATGCCTAAAAGTTGTTAAACATAATTAAATACAATAAACTACATAAATAATGTTTTGAACAAATCCTAGTATATATAAATATATACACATTTAACATAAATAGAATTAGATACCTTATAGGAAATATAATACGAAGGAATTAGTAAGTTAAACTAAACCTCTACATAATACTAATGGGAGAATATAATATGAGGTGGTATTAGATTATAGTTATGTATTAGGCTTAAGGGTTACCTTTGAGTTTCCAAGGTTTATATATAACCATATTAAAACGCATGTATAGTATTATTTGTCAATAACCAGGATGTAAATCTAAAATTGGGGTTAAGTAATTAATAAGTTAAAACTTAGGAAAAATTGTGATTAGATTACATAAAATGTTGCACAAATAGATCTTATTCTATAATTAATGATAAACAAATGTAATACGATTACATCTAAATATTCTTAGTATATAAACCATAATAAAATAAGTAAAATACTTTTGCATCTAAATGTGAGGTGGATTAGTAAGTCTATATTTAATCATTTCTTAACATTTATGGTAGTGAAATATAACTTAATGTTTTAAGATAGAATCATTATAAGGATTGATATATTCTATATTAAACGATGATTTGGAAATTTATCTAAACAATTATCCTTAAGTTTCTTAGAATTAGATAAGCCATATAAAATACATTTATTACTAGTATTCAGGGGTGAGTATACAATTAAGTGGGGTATTTAGTAGTTAGAGTTTATAGGAGGTTTATAGATAGGAATTTGATACTTAAAACCTTTGAACCTTTTTATTAGATAAAACTAAGTTACATAAGATATTATATTGATATACTTTACGGTAATGGGAAATAATGATATGTTGTTTTGAATATAAAATATGAGAATTTTCATAATGGTTTATCTTATTAAATAATTAACAATTTCACTTGCGAACCAGAATTTAATTCTTTGATAAATACTACTCTGTGTAGATATATTGTCCATCCTAAATACAATAAGGAAATTAATTTATTAAGTTATTCCTTTGAAACCTTAGGTTTTGTGAAACAATTTAAAACGTATTTAAGGCTTAAGTTTATTGAAGTTTTTTTAAGTTTAGTACAAAAGGATTATACATAGTCTATAGAGTGTATGTGTGTAAAAATAAACATTTAGGAGATTAAAGGTAAGTAAGGATACATAAAAGGTTATATTTAAACACCTTATTATATAGGTAATAATTAAGCAAATAATGTACCTTGTGAATACTAAATGTAAGAGTTCAATAAGTCTAAGTTAACTATAATATAGTTGTTTCAATATGAGAGGTAATTCAACATCTTATGACAAGATTATTAGACGGTTATAATAGAAAGTCATTCTGAACTAAGGATATGGTAATTGAGTTTAGTGGCTCAATTAAGTTGTAATAAAATGTATCTACAACGTTATGATTCCAATATACAAGATGTAGATCTTAATTAAGTTATGGGAAAGACTTAAACATAATGGGTTATCTAGTAGATATTGTTTAAATACATAATCTTTACATTGTGAGATAATAGTATAATATTCTGAGATAGTCCATCATAGGTCATAATACAATGTTTATTCTAAATTAAGAATAAAGGTATTGAGCTTAAGATTATTATTGAAATTCTTAGATTTAATTATATAATATAAACACATTTATGTTATAAAGGTCTCAAAAGTCTTGAATGTGAGGATTGTGGTTAAATATGAATTAAGTGGATAGGAGTGGACAGTTAGCAGGTGTTAATAAAATACATTCCTTGATCCTACAACCTTGGGCTATACAACGTTCTCAGATAACTCAAAGATTATACATAACATTTAAGTGAGGGCTTAAAAGACAATTGAGACTTTGGAATAAGAGTAAGGAGTTTATTTAAGCTTAACATAGGCTACAAGTGATTGATGATAGACTACCTTTAATATTCTTCAGAGTACTGTTGATTGTTTGCGCAAGTTGACTAGAACTGCTACAGCGTTACCCAGGTACGATTTCTCGTACTCAGCTTGTTGTGTTTTGGACTTTATGGAATGTTTTGTACGATTTCTCGTACTCCGATATTTTTGCTGATTGACTTGTGGAATGTTTTGGAAAACGCTAACTGACTTTAAGAGGAATTTCTAAAAAGGAAATGGTTGTGTGACTAACTCAGCCTGTATGACTAACTGAGCCTTGGATGTGAAACTCACTTGGGTATTGGTTCCTCTATTTGGTGCCCCGTTAGACATTGACTGCTTAGGGTTTACGCTTCTGCACTCTGTAGGACTGAGTGTTTTGGTATTGCTCTGGGTAGTTGGTGATCTAGTGGGAATTTGGAAAAAGGTCAATCTTGGAAATCTTTCTTTTGACTCTGGATATTGTTTCATCCATGAGCTGGTTCTTGTGGTTTCGACATGCGCGCGTCTTCAATGGTAACAGTGAGGGGCTGTATATCCCCTGTCCTTAGTGGACGTGATAGACAGTGAGGGGCTGTATATCCCCTGTCCTTAGTGGACGTGGTAAACAGAGAGGGGCTGTATATCCCCTGTCCTTAGTGGACGTAGTTAACAGAGAGGGGTTGTATATCCCATGTCCTTAGTGGACGTGGTAGACAGTGAGGGGCTGTATATCCCCTGTTCTTAGTGGACGTGATAAACAGTGAGGGGCTGTATATCCCCTATCCTAAAAGGACGTGATTGGCGGTGGGGGCCATCTCTCCCAGTTGAAACTATTCCACTCTTGAGTTCTTGGTTCTTGGATCTGTTTTATCATTCCTAGTCCTTTGTGACTATCTGAGTTTTTCTACTCCTAATGGGAATTGGGTTTAACTAAGGAAATGGATGTTCACTAACACATGATGTGATTTTGTTTCTCTAACTTTACCTTTTCTATCATTTATCTTTATCCTTAACTTGTTATCTTTGGCTTGGTGATTTTAAAGTGCCTTGTTTCCCTGCTTTACTTTCAAGAGTTTAATTTCAAGTTACTGTTTATTTTGAAGAGTTATGTTTAAAAGATTGTTTTGGAGAATTGTACCAGTTCCATTCCAGGGAACTGACTCACCCCTCCCGGGGTGGGCTGCTTGGTTTCATCTTGCAGGTACAAATTGATTTACAGGTGGCCACGGAGAGCATGAGTGATTGGGATGGGATTAGGTTTATGGAGATTGAATGTACTTTATTATTGTTATGTTAATGTTAAGTTTTCTCGAAGTTCAGACCGTAACTTAGTTAATTGTAATGGTTGTAATTGGTGAGGTTGGTACCGGGTGTTTGGAGCCCGATGGTCTGTAGCACCTTTAGTTTATTTTCCGCTGTTGTTTTATTATTATAGGGGTGTTGCATTATGGTTAGGGTACTCATTCGACCGCCATTAAGTGCGGGTATTGTTGTTCGACCGAGAACCATCTCCGGGACTTCCAATCTTGGAATCTACTATATGCTGGATTCTTCTTTGCCGTATGATTATTTCATGACTGCCAGATAGGGTTTTCCCGAGTATGAGAGGACTTTCCTTCTCTCTAGCGTTCTTTCCCAAGTTATACAACGGGGAATGCGGAGGGCGGGTCTGATATTGTAGGTATCCGGTACACACCGGGAGTTCCTAACTAGCGTATCTCTTACGCTATCACTCATCCCTTAGCCCTAAGCTTTTAATTCCTAACTCGGTATTTCCTAAACTCGGTATTTCCAGTCATCAGAGCGATACTTCGCTCTGATACCACTTTTTGTAACACCCCTACCGCTAATCCCGTCATTACCGTCTAATCTCCTCGTACTTACATACTTACGTAGCGAATACTTTCTTACACATCGGCGGGTGATACAATGCCGTTAGTCACGGCCTACTTCTACTACAGCTTCGGTCTGATGGACCGGAATACCCAAGTACTAAACAAATACAATCCATACTTCATTCAATACATTGTTCCATCCTTACCTTACATTATACCGAGTATCCTATGTACAATACCAAAATTCAACATGTCCGCATGTCTATACATACTCCTTAAGAGTCATCATATTACCCATTCCTCACAATCCTACATACATTTCAAATACAAAAAGAGTGTACCGCTTGGTACACTTATACTTCAAGGCTACAAGTCTTATGCAAATCTTTACTATCCACAAAATTATCCCTAGCTAACTAAGCATAGCAGCCGGTCTCTTACAATGACCATAACAGCTTCGGGTACCTGTAAAAATAAAAACAGTGCCCCAAGGGGCTCAACTTACGCTGCATATGAAATCTGCATACCCCGCGTACTAGCGAGGGTACGCCGACTACATAGGTCGAATACATGTTGTTCGTTTAATTCATACATACATACATGCTCTTACACAATACAATACATTCATATCATTAAGCATACACACATTCACTGCATAAAAGGAAGGCATTACAAGTCAACCATTCATACTTATCATTCTGGAGATACACTTCTTCAATACATACACAATACTTGTTAGCTTCTTTACACACCCGGGTTAATCGGGTGTACATTACTCTTTTACTCAAGGTCAATGACTTACACTAGCCAAGACCATTACTCATACAATACTTTACTTACTTACTTACTTACTCAAGTTAAGTCGGTGTGACCTCCGGGCAGGGACTACACCGTCCCACCACCGGGCTTTAGGGTGGCTCACCAATCTAGGATGCTACCCATTTAAGGGATTTGGTCCATAGAAAGGATTCAGGCTAGGAATCGGATCCAACCTCTTGTGTCTCCTTATCCTCACGCGTGGCCGAAGCTATTTCGGACTTCTACTCATTCCATTTTATTCATTACTCAAGTTAGGAGTTAGGTGGTTAGGAATTAGTAGAAGTCATCACATCCATACCAAAGATTAATACATTACACAAGTACACAACAAGATACACATACACTTCATTCTCATCCATTCATTTCATGAATTATACAAACTAAGTGTTCAAGGCAATATAACAAGAACAATATAAAACAAGCACAAGTAAGTGCATTAAAATCCGATTCGTGCATTTATCTTATTTATGTGATCAAATAATCACACAAATCGGGGTAACCAGGTTAGGATACAGAGCATGAGGAAATCATACCGTTCACCATCGTACTTGTAATGTTTCCTTCGGAATTCAACTATCCAAGTCCTATACATACATAGGGTTGTATCGTCAATAATCTATCATTGACCTACTCATTCCTTTACTAATACTTCCAATGTATACTTACTATCTCTTTACATTTCATACTTGGTTTGAAAATCATTCTTTACTCATTACTTCTTGAACTTACTTTCTTACTCATGTACTTACTTTCTTACCATTTTTATTCCTTTAATGGTGTATTACCAAAGTCCCATATACATATATATATATATACATATATGATTACCATTTTTTTCTTGGGGTCCTACCGACCCAGATGTGACCTGACCGACCCAAAACCCTCTGGGTCGGTCGAAGTCAGAAAGATTTCGACTCTGGAATTTACCGGGACCGACCCACGACCGACCCAACCTCCTGGGTCGGTCGAAGTCAGAAACTTCGACTTCAAAAATTCTTGCCCGACCGACTCACCCGTCTGGGTCGGTCGAAGTCAGAAAGTTACGCTCCAGTAGTTTTAGCCCCGACCGACCCACGACCGATCCAACCATCTGGGTCGGTCGAGCAGAATTGCCTATTGGCTTTGTTTCAGTTCTATTCTTTTACTTATCTCTTCCCCAATCTTCCTACATGTAATCCCACATGTTTTAGTACCATTTAGGCTTCCTAAAATACCTTAGTTCATCCACTAACTCATTACTAAATTCATTTCCCATTCTTATATTGATTTACACAATCTTCCTCATTTCCATTCCAGCACTCATACCAGTTTTGGTTCCTCCAATGCTACAAATTTTTACTTCATCTTATACCATTCAATACTCCCTCTGCCAATGCTACTCCTAGCATTATAAATACCTTATCTTACCACTCTAGTTCTTCCTATTACTTAAATCCTTTTCCAAATCTGTTTTCAACATGATTAATCACTCATGACAACTACCAAGTCCACCTAGTTATTGTCCAGGTTATTCCCTCTTCTTTCTCAACTAAGTCCTCAATTTCCTAGACAAATTTTGACATAGTCTCCCCTATAATTTTCACTTTGCCCACACATACATACCCACTCGCAATCTATACCAAATTTCCATATCAATTCAACACACTACAACACATTATATTTTCCTATACATACATACTCATTACCCAATGTTTTCCCAAGCTTTTAAATATCCTTTACAAGTTTTAAAACAGCTACATTACCTTCCTCATTATACTACAACATACTTACTACTCATTTCCATATACATTACACATTTCTAATACTCAAAATCTGTTACACTACACAATACAAAAACTATCTCAAGGTAAGAGCATTTACCTTGTCTTACTAGTTTTTCTTTCTTTCTTTTCCTTCCCTTCTTTTCCTCTTTCTTTCTTCCTTGTTCTCGGTTTCTTGTTCAAGTAATAGGTAATGCTACAGCCCTTCCAAAACCACAATACCATTTCAATACTAACCCTTAATCAACCTAAAGCTTAAAGCATATTTTTAGGGTTTAGGAAAGAGCATTACCTTCCAACCAATGAATGGAGTTCTTGTCTAGCAAAGGAACAAAATTTCTAGCACAATGGAGAAGCCAAAATCGGCTGGAGCATAAGGAACAAGAAGCTCAAATTTCAGAATTCTTAATAAGCAAATAAGGGCTAGAAATGGTGGATTTTTAAACTTCTTTTTACCTCAAGGTAACAAGGTGAAAAAGGAACTTCAAATGGTAGACTCAAACCTTCAAATGGAGAATACCCATGGAGATGAAAGTGGGTATTTTCGATTTTTGAAAAGAGGGAAATACTCTCCTTGACAATGGGAATCCAATGGTACAATTGTTGTTGTATTTGGACAAGGATTAAGCTTTGACAAGAGGAGAGAAGGGGAGTGTTGGGTGGGGGTTAGAAAATCGCCATTGTTGGCTTTGGGAGGAATAAGAGAATTCAGAGAGAGAGGAGAAAATCGTGAGAGAGAGGGGAGTAGGAGAGAGAGTGGTCTTTTCTTTCTTTATTCATTTGTCCTTTTGTGAGTTAAAAAGCATAAAGAGGGTGAGTGAGAGGGAGAGGGGGCGGCCACACTCACACACACAATCAGATTTTTGCTTTTTATTTCAAAAGTGGACACATATTTGCTTTATTACAGTTTACACCCCACAACTTCTCGTCTTTACAGTTTTTACTAACCGGAACCCGTTTTCCGGAATTTTCTTGTTTAATTAATTTTATTGGTCTTAAACCTTCATTAATGTTTATTAATGACTATTTGGTTGACCAAAATCGTTACGAGTCTATTCGACCCGCTTAAAGTCGAGTTTTCCCGGTTTCCTCAAAAAACGCGATTTAAGGTTCGTTTGCACTTTTAATTCGTTTTAAGGATCCATTTTCTTCGGGATTTGTTCCCTCATGTTTATTTAGATGTAATTAAGCCTCTAAACTACTTATTGGCCTAAGTAATCACTATATTTAATTACGGGGTATTTCACTCTCTTTCCTCCAAATAATTATTTTTCCTCCACACAGATCAGAGTCACCATTTCTATGACGGTGAATTTTTTTTGGAAAAAAATATTAAAACTTCCTAAATTATAGTCACACTAAAATATAAAAATAATAATATTACATTAAGAATCTTGTTTTTTGCAACAAAAATATTTTGCAAATCTAATAATAATTTATTTTACTATTTAAACTAATATTAGATTCCCAACTTATCATATTATTTTTCACATTACAAATGAATATTACCTAATTTGAAAATGGTAAAAAACATATAGTTGTCTCGTAAGATTTTAAAAATAATTTAAAAAATATAATTAATTAATAATATGGGGTATTGTGAGAAAAATCTGGAATAACTTACATTTTAAAAATGATTAGATACGATGGAATGATTACATTTTGAAATGAAGAGATATTACTATTGAATTAAATAAGAATAATTTTCAGAAAAATAGGATGATTCCCCATGTTCAAAACCAAACAATAACAAAGGGAAACATAGGGGGTTCTATTCCGTTTCTGAGTCGAAACCAAACAGACTTCTTGATTGGGGGAAATTCCTTTCCTTTCCATTCTCTTTCCTGATTTCATTCCGTTTCCTCGTCTCGAAGTGAACGCCCCCTTAGTCCCTTGCTCCATACACCGAGACTGGCCTCGGACCAAGATCGGACCGGCCCTACTCATGGAACCACCTCTAGTTGGAAAAGAAATCAAGGTATAAAACTTTGAAAAGCTTTGAGGAAACATTAATATACAACTACCTACATAGATTTTGTCATTATACCATGAAACCATAAAAAATAATCTAGTTAGTACCTAAAAGAATCATTATACTACAACTTACAAAAAGATTTTGCCATTATACACCAAATATGCTTGGGAAACTTTGCAAAATCACTACAAAACTTGGAACTTTCACTGAGTATTTTGTAGGCAAGCAAAGATGGACAAAATTTACATCAAAATTAATATTCTTGATCTAAAAAATCAGATAATGTAGAGTACTACACTTCTCAACGTTTGACAAGAACAAAACCGCAAGCAATTATATATATATATATAAACAACTCAAAATCAATAGCATCAATACTACGGTTTCAGATTATGAAAAGTTGAGTCAGAGAAGCATAAAACTTGTAGGGTGACCTGACCATGGGCATGGTGGCGCGTGGTGGTTGGCAATGGCACCGGTTTGTGCGTTGCTGGTGATTTCACCATCATAAATTGAACCTGGGAGTGGCGTGAGAATAGAGAGATGTTTCATCACATTTTATTCTTAGAAAATTGTATAACAAATGATGTCTCATGCGTTGAAATCCAATAATCTTGATATATTGATATACAAAATGGCGAGCCAGGCGCTGGAGCCACAGTATAACGTGGTGACTGTCTGTGAAGATATAAAGTTTGAAAATAAACCCACTGTTGTATTCTTATTATTGAGAGATAGATAATGTGTACAACGTATGAGTTTATATACTGATAGTAGAAATGTTCCTAATGGTCTGGAAGTAAGTGACCATGCTACTTATACACATTACTTATTACAACAACTAGCATATAACTATACTATCTTAACAGTCCCCCTCAAGTCAAAAACCATTATGTATGGTTTTTGTCTTGTAACAAACATAATCCTATCTGCTGTAAAATAGTGCAGTAGTTCTTCCCTAGTAAAGTCTTGGTCATGAAATCTGCAAGTTGGAGTATGTTTGGTATGTGCTCCACAGATATTAACCCTTGTTGTATCATCTGTCAAACATAATGTATGCCTACTTCAATATGCTTTGTCCTCTGATGATGCACTGGATTCTTTGCTATGTATATCACGGATGTGTTGTCACACTTCAAGGATATAGGTGCAATGCTCTGAAATCCTAGCTCGCTGATAACTCTGCTTAACCAGGCTAATTCAACTGTGACCACCTTCATTGCTCTATACTCCGCTTCAGTTGATGAAAGGGACACACACCCTTGCTTTTTTTATTTCCAAGATATGTGTGTTCCACCTAGGAAAATATATTATCCAGAAACTGATGTTCTTGTGATTGGGTAGCTAGGCCAATCACTATCACAGTAAGTTGTTAAGGCATAATCTGAGGTATTGTTTAACAATATACCATATTCTAGTGTTCCTTTAATGTACCTTAGTGTATGTATTGCAGCAGACATGTGTTGTTCAGTGGGATGATGTAGAAAATGACTTAATGATTGAGCAGTAAAAGAAATCCCTTGGTTTTTATATGAAGTTAAGCAGTATTTATTGGTTCGTTTGAGACATTGCTCCAGTCCCAATTTCTTGGTTCTTGAGGTATGTCACTATTGCTTTGAGTTTGAGCTCATTCATGCCTGACATTGGTTGGGAAAGTTGTTCCTTTGACACTTGTGTTGGTTGCTCTTGCTATGTCACAGCTCCACTAAATGCTCGCTTCTCTTTTAATGTATTGAATTTCCAGCTTCGAGGAAAATTTCCTGTTTCCCAATAGCAGTTCTCAACAGTATACCCTTGTTTTTTTACAGTGAGAACATTTCCCTTTCCTCTTATCTCATATGTTACTCTTTGAGCTAAATTCTTGCAACTGACGATTTTGGGGCAGAGTCTGTGTCATTTCTTCTAGCTTTCTGAGTTGCTCTATGATTCTCCTCCTCTCGCAAAATATCATACACTTGATCAATGGTAGGTAGCGGTTTCATCATTAGTAGACTACTTCTTATTGCTTTGTAAGAATCGTTTACCCCCATTAAGAAATCAAACACTCTCTCATTTTCTTGCAGTTTGTAGATCGCTTCAAATGAACCACAAGAACAAGGGGGTATTTCGAATAGTTCCCTATGTGCATTCCATATCCTAACCCACTTGGTATAATAATCATTAATGGGGGAGTTAACTTGCTCTATTTTGTGTGATTCCTGTCGCAGAGCATAGAGTCTGGTTCCTGAAGATTCGTCGAAGCGCTTGCATAGAATTACCCAAATATCAGCTGTCGTGGAGAAATACATGACTGACTCCTTGATTGAATCTTCCAGCGGCGTGAATAACCAGCCAATAACCATCCCATTTGTGCGATCTCAGGTGCACTGCTTTGCTCCTTCGTAATCTGATTTTTTTGTCATACCCGTCACAAACCCTAATTTTCTTTTGAATATGAGACTGATTGTGAATGGCCTCTTCCAATTTGCAAAGCATGTGCCGTTCATTTTGTGTGCCAAGACAATGCTAGAGTTGTCGGACGGATGCGTATATAGCTCTCCTTCTTGAGAGCTGATTTTCGACAGAATTTGGAGATTTTCCATATCGAGCGATTGCTTCTCTTGTGTTCTGACTTCTTCTTTAGACATGGTAGAGATGAAAGAGGAGAATTCTTGATTTCACGCGATGATCTATGAAAAAGGTGAGGTATGGTGAGGGCTTTTTCAAAGTTTTTCCCAAGTATGCTCTGATACCATGTGAAGATATAAAGTCTGAAAATAACCCTCTGTTGTATTCTTATTATTGAGAGATAGATAATGTGTACAGCGTATGAGTTTATATACTGATAGCAGAAATGTTGCTTACGGTCAGGAAGTAAATGACTACGCTACTTATACACATTACTTATTAAAGCAACTAGCATATAACTATACAATCTCAACACTGTCCACGTGTCAACAAGGGGTTCAGGAAAAAAAATTAAGAGATGAGAAAAAGGGAAAATTAAAAAATAAAGAGCAAAAACAGTACGCGCGCATGGTGAGTTTGGGGGCTGAATGTGGTCTTTCTTATTAGAAGAGAGAAACTAACTTTTTTAAAAATGTTATAACTTACAAAATATAAGTGCAAAAATAAAAAATATATACCGTTGTTCATCATAATTTGGTAAACTTAAAATTTTATGTTTTTAGAATGAGTGTATACTACGTATTTTTAAAGTAACTCTTATTTATTAAAAAAATGAATCTTCTTTAATATTAAAATGAACCTTATTCATGAACAAAATTAATCTTCTTTAAGATTAACTTTTCTTAAAATTAAAATTCACTTTTAAAACAACAAAGGATTCACATTATTTAAAGTGAAAGGTTCACTTTTCTTAAATATAAGATTCATTTTTCTTGAACATTTGATTAACTTTTCTTCAACGAAATACTCACTTTTAAAAAATGAAATGTTCATATTGTTCTCGCATAAGTTTGTAGTAAGTTTTGATTTTCTTAAACATTTATTTCACTCTTTTTAAACAAAATAATCACTTTTCCTAAACGAAGGATTCATATTGTTCTCACATAAGTTTGTGGTAAGATCCAATTTTCTTAAACATAAGATTCTCCTTTCTTAAATAAAAGATTCACTTTAGTTAAACATGTGATTCAATTTTTTTAAACGAAATATTCACTTTTCAATAAACCCTTAACCATAAACCCTAAAATTGTCGAGTCAGTGACGACAATATAAAGTATAGAACAATTTCAAGATTACTCTACACCACCCAACCAAAAAAACACCCTAGGAAAGCTAAAATTGTCAAAGGCATTTTAAGGGTTTGTAGGGCAGGCCCTAAACCCTTAACCACAAACCCTAACAAACTGTCGAGTCAGTGACAACAATATAAAGTATAGAACAATTTCAAAAAAGATTACCCTACACCACCGAACCTAAAAACTACCATAGGAAAGCTAAAGTCATCAAAGACATTTTTAGGGTTTGAAACAATCTCTGTTTACGAAATTTTCTTATTGCATAAATTTTTTACTTTTATAACACTAGATTCATTTTACTTAAACATACGATTTACTTTTGTAACACTACTGATTCATTTTAGGTAAACATAAGATTCTCTTTTATAACACATTACAATGTAAAACATAAAATTTTGATTTTACAAAAATATATTCACGATGCATCTTGTTTTGAAGAGCATGAATTATGATGAACAATTGTATAATTTTTTTTTTGCACTTATATTTTATAAGTTATAACACTCTGAATTTTTTTTTGTTTTTCTACGCACCCAATCAAGGTGAGACACATGGAACAAAAGGTGGGTGAGTGATGTGAATTTTTCCTCATGCGCTGCAGCATTATTTTTTCCATAAATTTTCTTTATAATGCTACTACACTAGTAACATCATGATATGTGTCAGATGCCACCTTCTAATATGGCACTAGCGCCAACTTTGAAATCGCCTTGATATATACGTTTTGATAAGGCCCTAATGGTTGATGTCTTGAAGTATGAAGTTAGATAAAATAAGGGAAAAATTAAATTAAAAAATATAAAATAATATGACAATTAATATATGTGACATATATAAAAAAGTGATAAATCTGTAAAACAAAATAGGCTAAATAAAACAACATTTGATGGCTTGATGATAAGTGGTGAAACTATGTGAATTTAGGTTCTTTATTCCCCTTTATTTTAGTGCATTCATATCCTATTTCACCACTTAATAGAGTATTTTTGTAATTAATAGTGAACTTATATATTTTGGTCTCTTGATATGTAAAAGCTCATTTTGAGTATACTTTTGGATTCTTTTGGAGCTGTTAAAGTGCATCCTTGGATTCTTCATCTCTCAATCTTTCCAACGCCGCAAACGGGGAGCAATTCCGAGCCACAACGAAGATTCTAGGCCCCGCGCAAGTTAGAGCAAATCTCTGGATTAGGACCGACCCAGTCTGGGTTGGTCGGATTATTCCCCGTGAGCTCAACCTACTAGAATCGACCGACCCATAAAGTCTGGGTCGGTCATGGGTCGGTCATACTTAAGTTTCTCACGTGCTCGCTTCTTAGGGGGACGACTGACCCAGTCTGGGTCGGTTGGAACAAAATTTTGCCCAGATCTGCAGTTTTTAACGGAGAATTTGGGGAGAGTGTGGGCATTCTGGATTGGACACAAAAACGAGGGCTAGAGAGCTAAGAAGAGCGATTTTGAGAGGGAAGAAGAGAAGAGAAGAAGAGGAGAAGAAGAGAAGAGAAGAGAAGAAGATCCTTACCTCCCCCAAGCTCCTCCTATGGCTATCTCTAATCCCTTCTCTCTTGTTCCCTTTGTAATGCTCGAGTAGTCCCATATAGTGCTCTAGGATGATGACACTTGGATACACTTAATTAACTTGTAAACACTTCAATTAATGATTATTGTTTTATCTCCAATGGTGCTTTATTAATGCTTTGAGTTGGCCACTAATTGCATTGTGTGAGATTTCTAGTAGTTCTAGGGTTTGGTGCTAGAAATTGGATAAATTGGGGATAAACCCTAACTTTGAATTCTCTTAATTAGGGATTGGAATTTTAGGGCTTTTGTGAAGAACTTGTTTTAAGTGGTTTCAATTCAATGATTTGGAAGACTATGATATTAGTTCTAAAAGACAATAGGTGTTAAAGTGTATTTATTAGTGAATTTAAGTGGCCAAGTGGATTCCTACAATCCAAGAGTGCTTTTACCCCCCATTCCATACTAATTTAGTTTTACTTGCAAAATTTTACTATTTCATTGCTCTGCTAATCAACCAAGCTTGCCTCTGGCTAAACCCCATTTACTACTTTTACTCACTTCGCTTAATACCGAGCTTAGAATTATTGGATCAATTTCCTTGTGGATATGACACTTGTTGTACACATCTATGTGTTTTAATGCTTAGATTTTGCACAACACTTGACGAGGAGTGAGTGATATGAAATATGATAGTTGCTAAAGTTGATAGCTGATTTCAATTGTCAGTTGAATTTAGAAAAAGTAGAGAGAAAAAATAAACGAAGAAGATAAATTTGCTTATGTAAACTTGCAAAAGAATGAAGCCTGTTGTTTAAAAATGTATAATTGTTTGAAAAAAGTTGTTTTTTAGGGACTAAATTTCTTTGACTTCGACCGTTGAAAAACTTCTAAAAAATCATCGAACTTAGAGATACTCATATTGAAAAGCTGTTGTATACTTTCTATTACTCCAAATATTACTTGATACCTTTTGGTTTACATAAAAGCTGCAGCCTTACCCTCCTGGTTTCAAAGCAAGACAAAATACTCAAAGTTCAGGACTCTATGGAATCTATAAATATAAATGACTTACATGCAAATATAGACGCTATATGTAAAAAGTCATATTTAACATATATGAACAATCAAACATTAACCAAAAATAAGCACTCAGCGTTGGCTCTTTGATTTGTTCAAGACCTCTTTAATAACAAAGGCGATGCGTTCCGCCATATGGTATTCAAGGAATCTATCCTTGATCCTCTCATATCCTTTCCTTCCCATTGACAATCTCTTATCTGCATGTGTTGCAAGCTCCACTATGTTCTCTGCTAGAGCAGCCACCCCTTCAATCCCAACAGGGTGCAATAAACCGGTTGATTGATTCACTATAATCTCCATGGTTCCTCCAGCTGCCGTTCCCTGATAGATCAGAGGAATTATATCAGCCTCACTTCAGATATTCATCTTCTAGAACTTAATTTCTTTTTCATAGTTTCGTTGCTCAATCTTTCAGAGTTTTAACATGAATTAAGAGCTGTTACAGATACCCACCAATTCTGTAGCAGGAGATGGAGCACTTATATATGTCAACCTTATCGACAGAGTATATATCAACGGGTTCAGATAACATTCAGAATCCAACTGAATAGAGGTTCATCATTTCTTACCAGAACAGGTAATTGAAATGCCATGGCTTCAATTGTTATCCTTCCAAAACATTCCCCCGTCCCCTGCATAGCAAGAAAGAGGTCTAATCTTAAGACGAGGAGCAAGTATAAACCCACCAACCCAACTGCTCGAGTATCACTTTCCGATTTCTCAAAACTTTACTGGGATGAAACAAATTATGGCATAGCTGGGATACACATAAGTTGCATCAGTGAGCACCTGAGCGTTCTGAACAAGCACGTCAGCCGCAGCTAGATATGGAGTCACGGTCAAGGTTTTATTGATGATGTGAACGCAGTCATGAAGATTCCTCCGAATTATTGTGTCGCGCAGCTCTCTTTCAAGCTCACGGCGATGAGCTTTCATGTCACTGCCAACTATCACAGCATGGAGCCGAGGTACCTGTAGCTTCTGCTCTTTTATAAGCCGCAGACTCTGCATGAACGCTCGAATAAACTTGTCTTGTCCTTTCCCCCGAGATACACCTGTGATTATAAAATGCTTAAAAATTATAGAAGTCCGCCAATCTTAGAGCATATAGATGCTTTAAAACTTTTATTTAAATAAAAAAGGATACTTTAAATCTTTTCTGGTAAAATTAAAAAAAAATATAGAGGATTGGAATATTGCATCAGGAAGAACGCAAGCATCAGGTATAAAAAATGTGCAAAAGAGTGTGGTGTGGAATCAAGTGGCGCTTAAATAAAACAAGCATGAATCAGTATGGCATATTACAGGATTTCAATGAAACATTTCACGGTCAGCAAAAATATAATATGTGAAGGAGCAACCCCACATACTGTTTATTATAGCAACCACAAGATCATCACTGCCAACTCCAAGGGATTCACGGACATGTTCTCGTAAAACTCTCCTGGCAACACTGTTTTCAGCCACTTCCATGAGCTCTTGGCTGTTTCCAAGGTGCACCACATAAGGTTCTGGCATCTTCATACTGCAACAACATACAAATACACAAAACATCATGATTCAGTCACCACAGATTTATAAATTTTTAGTTATAGATATACAGATGATGGAATTCATGAGGCTTAATTACCCCATCTTTCTAGTCCTGTTTTTCCAGTATTCTGCAGTGACCCTCGAATCAATCATGACACCGGCGACAGAGGGAAGGTGTTTGATATACTGTGGGTTGAAATAATGGGTTCTCATCTCATGAATCCACCACAATACCTTTGGAAGCACAAGGGGAGCTTTATCATTCAAGACTGTATCAAGCCACATCCCTGCTACAGCGGTGTTGAGGATCACCACATCAGCTTTAAGAGCCGTATCTACAGCTTCCTCACCCCTCGAAGAGAAAACCTGAATTGCAGAAAAATAATTCAGAGAAACATTTTAGATCAAAGGTTATGGTATTATCTACCTAACCTAACCAAGAGGAAAGGTTAAATTAAGACCTGAACTCCTCGGTCTAGCATCTTATTCTCCAGACTACGAATCACCTCCTCTGGCAATGAGTATTTGTGGGATGTGATCCATACAACTTCAGCACCATTAGCACGCAGAAGGAATGCAAACTCCATCAACAACAAAGGTCCACCTGTATTTGTAATACTGAACACTGTACTAAAACGCACTCCCATGAATAGTATTTGGAGCAACACAATAAATTCAACATCCTGCATCTATTTCTCCTCGGAAAATGCCTAATACTAATCAATGTACACTCTGATTTTTCTCTTTTCTGATGATTTTCAGAAGATGCATAATGATATGTTGGGTATTTCAGCTTTCATGATATTGACTCACGCTAAAAATCTTATCAGCCTTTTAATTTGCTTGACCTATTCCACACTACCTTAGTACAATTCCGACTATATATATACCTTTCTCATACAGTAGTTATCTGCGGCATACAGTTATGCTAATTTGAATTATGTAATCTACCCACGTTACAAGTAGCATCACTATTTAGCGCAGTGAACTGAAAAAAGATGTATCGACAACATACCAGAGAGAGAAAGCTCATGGGAGACCAAAAGAACGAGCTTAGACTTCATAAAACCGAGCGGGTTCTCCAGCTTTGGCATAGCACTGATCGTGACGCTCAAAGGACGTTGATACTGATCACTGCCATTAAAATCTTCACCATCGTCATCACCTCTACCATCGTCCCCGCTGCGACTGTTGCAGGAGTTGGGAGCGGGGCGCATATATACTACGAAGAAAGTGGAAACGGAGAAGAGGAATATAAAGATGATAAGCCATTTCTTTTGAAGTGTCAAAGTTCCAACCGGGTGTAGCTTCGCCATCTGGAATTCCACCCAGAACCCAGCTGAAACCTCCGATTAACTTCAAGGATCTGAAATTGGAGAACTGAAGGGCAGAGGGATGAAATTGAAACAAGAGTGGTGGCAACAACAGTGAAGGTTTGAGCTTCCATTGCCTCCCGCGTTCTTATTCTTGTCGGAATCTGGGCAGACGAGATGTTGTTATCGCGGAAGGCATTAATCTCATGCATATCCCACGGCGATGGTTGCTGTTAGAGCAGGGTTACTAAACAATTCGGCATGTGAGATCTTTCCTGAAAAGGTAGCGCATCAACATAGTCAGGTCTTTCTTTTGTTTTGTGGCGTAGTCAGTCTTTTCAAGACAGGTCAAAGAATGAATCGAGTGGCTCACCCTTCTGCAAATCAGATGAGTACGCCTGTGTCCGTCGGTGTGTTTCAGGCGAGTTCTCATGAATATTTTAGTACAATATATATTTTTTGAAAACAAAGTTCAATAGAAAATTAAAGAACGGGAAAGTCACGTTCTCAATCTGAAGTACTTCTTCCCTCCCTTCTTCACCAATTATTTACTATTTATATGTGTCATTTGATTTCAATATTTAACATATAAGATGATATAATTTTATAAATCTAAGTTTTGTAGTAGATTCGTGATAAACTATACATTATAAAAATTAATTTTATATTTTATCTAATATGTTTAATATTGAAGTGGAAAAACGTGCTAAAAAACAAACAAGACAGTCAAACTGGGACGGAGGTAGTATGAGTTGGCTGCGTTCCGACAGCGCAGTTAGGTGTTAGGTGGTAATTTTGGGGATGGGACCCACGTGGATCCTACGTTCTACTCCAATAATATACTGCCACATATAAAACAACCATAAAACAATCAGACCAAAACAGCCATAAAACAACTATACCGAACGCAGATATACTGAACCAGCCACCTTTTATTTTTGCGTTATGGTACCGCTTACGCCATCTTGTATGTTTTCGTTGTGTTGGGAATTGCAGATTAATGTAATTTTGACATGGTCCATGACGGTTTCTTGAAGAAAAAAAAAGACATGATTCATGACGGGTAGTGCGGGTTATGAATGGTGCAGTGTAGAGCTGCTCATAATATGTACGGTCAAGGCAGTCCGGTCCGATCCGTAAAAAGTTCAATAAATCTGAATTTTCAGTGTTATCTCAATTGTTTTGGGGGCCCAATTCTGGGCAAAAAACGAGATATCTAAAGACTCAAGTTGCTCAACAACATCATTTTTTTCAAAATTTGCAACACTATAGGTCTCACAATCAACTAAATTCGTCAAAGCAATATCATTCTTTTATCACCATTCACAATAGGTTCACCATCATCAACACCCGAAACAACTTCATCATTTGAAGGCAAACAACCATCAATGTTAATATCATTTGGTTCAAACTTGCAATTGATTATTAGTTAAAACAATAAACTTAGCAAGCGCACCTTTCTGAGTCCGGGTTAACTCCTCAATTTTCTTTTTTTTTTTTACACTTCTCACATCCAGAATCATATTTTCTAATTTTAGATGACATGATAACTCATCAACAAAAGGTGCTAACTTAGGAAAAATGATAGATAAATTGAAACAATAGAACCTCAGCTTTAATAAATTGTGTGTTGAAGACTTATCGGTAATGATTACCAATCGATTTAATTGAATTAAACTTGCAAAAAATTTAATAATTATTAAAATTAAAACATAAGATTATAGAATTAATCTCTACAAATTACTTAATCCACCAAATATAATTGTTTGTGAACAATTTAGATCGACAAGAGTGTGAGAAGAATCGGCTGTGGTAGATTGGGATGGCCAATGGTGGTGTAGACTATTAATTTAATATATCAATATATTGTGAGTACTCGGTTTGTGAATGTCAAATTGTGAATTATGGTTTCACAATTTAGATCAGCGAGAGTGTGCAGAAGAAGAATGAGATGAATGGGCGACAATAGTGTGTAGAGAAGAAAAGATGAACGGTGCAAAAGTGCAGTGGGAGAGAGGTGTGCGCAGTGAAAAGGTGTAAATGTCCGAGGATTTGTCTACGGCAGAGGCAAATTAAAAATTACTTGTATTAAACAAGAAGAGAAAATGAAAAGTCCTAGAACTACGTTAGACACCCAGTAGAATACAAAATATCAGTTTTTGTTATAGTAAAAAGTTAAAATTTTGGGGTCCCATATAGGTGGCTCTATGCTAAATCACCACCGTCACTCCTCTAAAGCCGGCTCTACGAATCTGATTAGACTTTCGGGTAAACCTGGACATAAAATTAGGACCAAATAAAAACCAGGTCGGGCATGACACATTTGTAAACTTGTGGGCAAACTCGGCTCGACCCGATTTTATATTATTTAAAAAAAATGATATATACATATTTAATATAATTTATTTTATATAATATATACTAAAATTATATATAATATATAAATTGTAATTAAATTACATATATAATATATAAATCTATATTAAATTATATTAATTAATTTATATAAAAAAATATAAAAAAACCGGGTTGGGTCAGGGGTGTCAAGTTTTGGCAAAGCCTGGAAAAAATCGGGTCTAGCCCGGCCCGATCCGGCCAGAACATGTAAAAAAACCAGGTTTGGTTTCTTTAAATAGACTTGACGGGTCTAAAATTTTTCTCTAACCCGTCCGGTCCGCCGGTATGATCACCACTAGTCCTGTGTTATTTTGAATTGTTCATATTTTTGTTTTTCCTTGCACATGATCCGTTTGTGGTCAGTTTTCAAATGTACCTGTCAGAATAAAGCAGAAAAGAGATTGACGGTGATACTGAAATTAATGTTAGTTCTCAAAACAGTTTTAAAAACAATGTTTGAATAAAAGATTGTGGAATCACTATAAAAATTGATGGTAAAAAATGGCAAAAGGCACAAACGTCCACGATCATTACATTAATATCATACAATTTTTTAAATCAAAAGCGTGTCAGTAAATTTGAGAACTGGGATTCATGAGAATTCAATACATTTTTGAAAGTGTTCTTCCATGATGAAGTTTTAGTCTTCGACCTTTTGCAATATTTTTTTAAAAATTCTTTTAGTTGTTTTTACTGACACTTATTATAATAGTTATCAGGATACCTCCAAAATTTTACCCATTTCCAACCCAATGAAATATACATAATTATTTTTTGAAAACAATGAAATATACATAGTTTAAGTCTAACAAATTCAACCAAATTTTGCGGAAATCAAAATAATTTAATAAACCCAACATCCTTTATATCTACACAAATAAAATCTACTACATAACAATTGCTCTCATTCTCCTGAGTAAACATAACCATTCAAAAAAGATTGATCCATTAGACCAATCCAGGTGGACCAATCGTAATTGATTGAACTCTCAAAACTCAATCGGGCCATAAGACCGACTATCCTAGATCAGACAGTCACTTATTAGGTATGAATGTGTTACGCCACCATTCCCTAGACACAAGAAACATATAACTAACCATCCCATGTGGGTCGGTTGCTTCTTTTTCTGCAACTTTTATAACAACCCTTAATCATTTTGAAGGGATCTCTAGGCAGTCGGTTTTTGAAAAGAGAAAAATATTTGAAGCTCTAAAGGTCTTGAGAGTAGAAAAATAAGACTGTATTCAGTTCTTCCTCCACTGAAGCTTGTCCTTTTCACCCGTTTTCATGGCTATTTACTCTTCCCTTGCTCTTAATTTTCTTTTAGAGACCGAGTATTTCATCATCTCCCCCAAAAGTCTTTGACCCCAAAGTTAGGTCTAACAAGAAATTCTCCACTAAGGAGACGTTTAATAATCAACTAACCACCCAACATAAGAATGAGTCAGTTTAGAAATCACTCATCACCCTAATGAACTTCTTAGAAGCGCTGATTACTAAATCCATACTAATAACTCAAATTCAAGATACCCGACATAAACTCAAATTTGGGTTGATGTCTACCCCCCTTTAAACAATCATTTATGATATTCTAATAGAAATCGTACCAGATTCAAACAAATGCGGGCACTACCTTGGACCCATATGTGTCAATTTGTTGATAATGGTCTACTTCTTTTATTAAACTCTAGACAGAACAAAAATGGTGTTTTTGTTTATTACATTTGCTAGAAGAGAATCGCACAGACTCTGTGTCTGACTAATGAGTAACAGACCCCGCCTTTATATATTTAGCATAAGAAAGAAACGAAAATTACATAAAGGTCCTAGTATGGAATTACAAACTACAGAATATTACATAAGTTCCTAACTGTTGATGTTTTTGATTAACAACTCTGTGTAACATACTGTGATCTGGGTGCGTGACACAATAACTTGAAGATAATGCGAACGAAAATATGAAGGTTGCGGTTAAGAATATTTTTGTTGGAGAAATCTTAGGAAATATCTTATCTGAGACATTAATGAGAATAAAATCTAAACAGATTTTATTCTCTTGCTTCAGATTTTATTTATCTTCTACTCCCTCCATTAATTAATATCTGTCGTTTTAGGATGAGATTTTTGTTCAACAATATCTGTCACTCTAGCTTTTTGATATATTTTTTTCTATTACTAACCCTACTATTCAACCCAAAAATAAATATTATATAGATAGAAAAGTAAAAAGTAGGGGTACATACTAACCCTACTATTCTAAAACGACAGATATTGTTGAACGGAGGGAGTATTATTTTGTTTTAGGTTGTTAATTAGCGCTAGCTATTTAAGTAACGTTGTTCACAGGAACAAATTACGTTTTGAGAAGGAGAGATACCTAGGATTGAGCGTATTCTCGTGAGTGTTGCTGTAACGATATAGGATTAGAGTAAATCTTAGATCGGTTACGTGTTTGCACAAGGAAAGCCGGTTTTCCTTGTGAAGTTTTAGTATCGTGCTAGATACGAGTTAATATAGTGAAAGATTCACGAGTATCTGCACTTTCTCCTCTCTATTAGCTACATTCATATCTTCTGAGTTCGTCGTCAGTCAGTTACACACAGTTAGATAAACCTTAAGTAACTACCTCACTAAGAACTAACGTTACAAGAACCTACAATTGGTATCAGAGCAGGTTCCCTTTTCATAGATTTAGAAGAGAAATCTTCCTAGGGTGATCGATATGGGTTCTTACAACGTCAAGGCACCCAAGCTTACCAAGTTCAACTATGCTTGTTGGTGCGAACAGATGGGATATCAATTGATGTCAAACAACTATGATCTGTGGACTGTAGTCACGGAAGGAGATCTGGTACCACAGATCACTGAAGGAGGAGTCACCAAGCGTAAAGAAAAGAAAGATTGGAATGATAATGATAAGAAGCTACTCAGCAAGAACAAGCAGGCCTTGAGAGTGATTGTCTCCTCACTTTCAGAGGGTGATCAGCAGAAAGTTCTTGGCATACTAACTGCTAAAGAAGTTTGGAACTTTCTGAAAGTTGCCTATGAAGAAATAGAGTCGATCAGAAAGGCGAAAGGAAAACAATTCAGAAGACAGTTTGATAATTTCAGGATGCTTGAAGGTGAGTCTATTACACAGACGCTTGAAAAATTTGACAAGATTTTGAGTGATATGAAGACTGTAGGGGTCACGCTGGATAATCAGACTATCAATGAAAGGTGTCTTGACAGTCTTGGTAAGGATTGGTTGCACTACACAACTCTACTTGAGACAACCAAGGACTTATCAAATTGTCACTTGAATAATTGGGGTCTGAGTTGATGGTGTATGAAGGAAAAAATGAAAGAAGCTATTTCTTCATCAACAATGGGCAAAGATTTGGCACTGAAAGCTCGTAAGAGCACTGCTGAAACAGATGAAGATGAATTGGATGAAGATGAAGAGATTACCATGATTGCGAATGGTATTCGAAGAATCTTCGGTGGAAAACGAGGTCACAACACTAAATTTAATCGCAACAAGTCCAAGAAGGGTCTCATAATCTGCTTCAGATGCAACAAACCTGGCCACGAAGTAAAAAAATGTCCTTTGCCACAAAGGGATAATTTTCAGGAGAAAGTAAAGAAATTCTCGACAACAGCTGCCACAGCTTGGGGAGAAGATGGTTCAGGAACAGACTCAGAACCGAAGAGTGAGGATCAAGCATGCATGACGGCTATTGTTCAAGAAGTTGAGTTACGTGAGGACACTGAATACTGCTTGATGGCCTTGGAAAAGTGGAAGAAGACTCTCCCCGATGATAAGGTAAGTTTATCTCATGTAAAAGAATCTTTTGAGTCCTTGTCTAAAAACCAATTGTTTGAACTTCTCTCTGAAGCTATGTTAAAACTTGAAACTCAGAAACATGAGTTTGAGGTAAAGATAGGTGGTTTAGAAAGGAAAATAAAAGAACTTGAGAATCCTAGTATGTCTGAGATTCCAAATAGTTCAAAGATTCCACAAGTTACATTTGTTACTCCTTTAATATCTAGAGTCGCTACATTGCCAAATTGGGCACAATCTGAGTTCAAGTCATTAATTAATCGAAATGAAAATCTGAATAAAGAAGTGGACTCTCTCACTATGGAAGTACTTAAGAAAAACAGAGAAATTGAGTTGCAGACTCAAGAGAATCCAGTCTGGTATACTGGTAAAATCAATCTCTGTAACTTGCTGAGTAAGAAAGGAACAGACAAGAAAGGTCTAGGGTATCAACAGACAAATGTGAGACAAGTTAAAAAACAAAATAGTCATAGTTATGTGAAGCGTAGAATCAACTGTAGTTATTGTCATCAACACGGCCATTTCATAGAACAGTGTTACAAACTCAAGAAGAAAAACTCTAGCAGTCGACAATCTCTAGGAACTAGTTCAAAGGTTGTTCATTATAAGAAGGGATTTACCTCATATACCACTGGGCCCAAGCAGGTCTGGGTACCTATAACTAACATTTCAGCTTATTCTATTACAGGAACAATCTGAGTTACATACAGAGAATTGGTGGCTCATGGATAGCGGGTGCTCAAGACATATGAGTGGTGATAGGAGGAAATTCAGTTCTCTTACTGAGCAAAATGGAGGCAAAGTCAAGTTTGGAAATAATGGGAAAGGCAAAATCGTAGGCATTGGAACGGTTGGCCATGATGCATATATTGATTAGGTTTGTCTTGTTGAGGGGTTAGGACATGACCTGCTGAGCGTATCTCAAGTCTGTGATAAAGGTCCGTCTTAAGTTATTTTCGACTCTGAAGGTTTTCAAGTACGAAATAAGCTGACAAATGATCTGTTGCTACAAGGAGTAAGAAAGGGGAATCTTTACATGATAGATGTCAACTCCTCTGTCCATGACATATCGTGTTTAACAGCAGCGATTGAAGATGTTCAGCTATGGCATTGTCGACTTGGACATGCACACCATCGACTTATAAATCGGTTGTGTACAAAGGGTCTGGTTGAAGGTCTTCCAGCAAAAGTTCTAGACTCAACTAATGTGTGTAAAGATTGTGCGTTAAGCAAGTAAGTTAAGATCCATCATTCTGCAAAACCACAGTGAGTACTGAACGTCCTCTTGAGTTGCTACATATGGATCTGATGGGACCAATGCGAGTTGAAAGTCGGTCAGGGAAGAAATACATTCTTGTTGTCGTTGGTGATTTCTCCAGATTTACTTGGATCAAGTTGCTCTTCTCTAAAGATCAAACCTTTGAGTCATTCAAGGCTCTTATCACTCAACAATGAGAGTTTGAATCAAGAGAAAGGGGGTAGGTCAAAGTTTGGGCTATAGAATGAACACTTGATCCGAAATGCAGATGTTTGGACCTGGATGTATTTTGGATTAAGGACAAGGTGTGTGGGCCTAAGTATTATAAGAGCTGGACCGTTTGAGCTTAAGTAATTTTTTTTAGACCATGAATTGGAACTTGGGTCAAAACCTAGATAGATGGCTCCGATTGGGCCTAAAAGGTGACACCTAGTTCCAGGGTTTTGGGCCTGGGCCCGGATAAGAAGTTTACCTAGGCTAGAATGAGCCCTTGGGCCGGAATATATGTGTTTGGGCCTGAAGTAAAGCACATGGGTTGGAATGGTCCCTAAATCACAAATGGGCCTAACTTCCTTTGGGTCAGAGAAGATGGTTGTTGAGCCGAAAAAGGATTTATTTTTAGGATTTGTGAGTTATTTCAAGTTCAAGTGGACTTCTTTTTATGGGCCTAGAACTAATTGGATAATTCAAATTTGGCCAAAAGAGAAATCACCTAAGTCTAGGCTTTTGGGCCTAAGCCCAAGAGACTCACATATTAAACCAAACAGGGCCTTTGGGCCGCAAACAATGAAGCCACGAATTCGGGTTGGGCTAAGTTGATGTAGGAGAAGTTCCTATCAATCTCTAGGCTTGATAGTGGGCCGATCACACAAGAAAACAAGGTTTCACACAAGTTCAACATGTCCTCACTAGACGAATTAGACCAACGGGTACGGATCAAGAGGTGCTTGGGGCATGGGCCCAGGTCACCACAAAGGAATAGGGCATGCACGCTATTCTCTTTGGGTTTCCCCACTCTTTTCACATCACCTGAAGGTGTGCGTCTACGGTCGGGTCTTTGAAAGACCAAACAAGGCTAGGTAAGGGCACTGCCAGGAAAATGCTTGGGGCTAAATCCCAGGTATTAAGGGGATGTGGTTAGACTACGTCCTCCTCTTTTCCCAAACTTATTCACATCACCTAAAAAGGTGTGAGTCCCTGACAGGGGACCTTAAAGTGGGTCCCGGGGTGAAATCGGTTTGTGTGGACCCTCAGTCTCATATGATGCAAGTTGCAGAAATTTAAATTGCGCACAAAAGTAAACAAGCACCGTAATAAAACCCATAAATAAACAATTTTCGAGTTAAGCCCTCTTTCTTAAAATTAAACAAGTTAATATTAAGAGTTTGTCCCCAGCAGAGTCGCCATTATGTGAGCCTTGATTTTTGAACCCTATCCTATGTGATTAGATTGATTAGGATCTGATTAGGTTCTAGGTCCACTTATAACCTAAGATTAATAACTATGTCATATAACACTAATTATTAAATTCTAAGTTAGCTCACTGGAACCTATTATGAGTTGCCACCGAATTTTGACCTAGATTAAATTAGGAAAGGAGAGTTCGGGTTCGGGGGCTTGGTATACGACTTATTTAGGGTTCAATTACTTTCATTACCCCTCCTAGGTCGTTGTTCCTCTACTAAGTTTAGTTACGGCTTATTACAAAGTCGTTTCAACCTAGGTGCGCAAGTTTCTGATTTTTTTTTTTGGATTTTTATCATTTTTTGACAGAAAATTAAAGTGGAAAGGGAAGTTACCTAAACTAAGGTTTCGGAGGTAGAATTAGGTCAAATTTGTTTTTGTCCGTTGCCACGGACCTACCGTTCGAACCCACGGACCCAGTTAACCTAGTTATACAGAAAAGTCGAATTTAAAAGAAAACAAAATTTTGAAAAGTCCGGGGCCACGGACATTGTTTAGAAAACCCTAATTTTTCGAAAAATTTGAAATCTTCCACCGTTCGGGGGGTGTCCGTGGCCACGGACTACCCGCCCGTGGGCCCGGACACAGAGTCCGGGGCTACGGACCACCCACGGACGACGGGTTTTAGGTGGTTCCCGGCAGTGTTTTAAGCTCAAAATTTATAGACGTGTAGCCTGAGAAATTTCCAAGATGTTAGTAATCAAAATTTTGCAATTTGAAGTCGAATTAAATACGAAACTTGGCAAACAAGTTAAAAGGTAGAAACTGAAACAAATATCAATTCGGGAGCTATAAAAGGTTAGTTTGCACCCAAAATTTGACAGAAGGTTAATGAAGTCGCAGGGTTTTGAAATATCCGATTACAAACCTTGTTTACCTTTCTGATTATGATGATCCTTCACGTCGGGATATTTCGGGAGCCTCGTTGATGGCAGATCCGAAAGAACTTCGAACCAAGCTTCTGACCTCTAGTTGTTTTTGATGTTTTTCTCGTTTTGATGGTGTTTTGGTGGGATTTTGATGATGGTTGATGTTGTGGGAGTTGAAAAACGTGTTTTGGTGTTGATTTTGGAAGGATTTTGGTATGATTTTGGTATGATTTCGGGGCTCGGGTGTGTAAAAACGAGAGAGACTTGAGACGGTCGTGCTGGCTGATGTTCTAGGGCGTGAGAGCTTCTGGTTTGATCAAGGGTTAAGGTTCCTCATATAGGCTTTCTTAAGATAGAAAAATCTAGTAAAAACTAAGATTTTACCGACACTTTAGCTCAAGAGTTTCCAAAAGGAATTTGACCATGAAATTTTAACCATGTGTAAAGGATGATATTTATGATTTTTCCAGGGTGGAATCGAATTTTTCGGACATTGGAATATTTGTAAATTCAATTTCTCGTCAGATTCAATCAAAAATTACTAGAAAAATATTGGAAATTCAAAAAATCAAAATTTAAAAGCCATTATGCTCAAAATGTCATCCCCTATCATGGGTTAAAGTTTCAAAGCATTCCGAGTTGATTTGATCCATTTTCGGAGGAGAGAGAAAACTCGTAGGGGGCTTAAGAGCTTGAAAATTTACAAAAACGCCCCTGAAGATGACTAATCTGTCCCTAGCACTCCGGAATGCGCCGATCGAACTGAGAATCCTTACTACTTGACCAAACTACATTTTAGCACCTACGTCTCAAGAGACTCTCTTCCGGAGGGTTAAAATTTTGGGTATAACAGTGCCCTTAATAAAAAGGAGAAGAAAATGAAAATCTTCATTATGCATTAGAGAAATATACTAAAGACAAATCTTCTAAAGTCAGAAATATGTTTTTAACTGAGAACTCAAAGCCTCAAACTATGACTGATAGTTTTAAAATAATTATACCTGTTTAGACTGAGTGCTCATGCATGAGAAAAGTACAATCAGATTCACTAAATCATTACGAACAATTGATCGTTGACTTCAGATTTCACTAAAAGATCTATAATCAAGATCCTACTTACAAAAAATATATATCACCTAATTTTGTTCACCGTTCTAGATAATCTAAACATACCTATGTTCTCAAGAACGTAATGGCAGATAGAATAAGAAAAACAAGGCTTGGGCATAGATGAAAGAGAGACATAGACATGAACAAAGACATGAACCAAGACGAGAGCATTTAGGGTTTTCAACATTATGTTAAGGTCTGGTTGAGCCCTTTGTTTTATATTCAGCTGGTTACGTCTGTTTAGTTAAGATTGTGTGATATTTTTTAAAGTTGGATAGTCCAACTGCACCTGGGCTTTAAGGCTAAGGTATAGTTTGATCTGAAAATAATATATATATATATGTGAATTAATATTTTTATTTTTTTATTATTAACAAATATATTTTCAGGTCTCTGGTTGGGTCATAGGTTCATATCTCTACCCTAACCCAACCCACAAAATTAGTTTGTTACCCTAACCCAACCCAAAAAATAGATGGATCAATAATCAAGACCCTAACCCGTAAAAGTATGGATTGGATTTCGGATTGGATCAAAATTGTCAGGTCTACCCGTAATGGTTTTGGTGACAGACGAAATATTTTTGTCGCCCGACAGACGCACCATAACCATGGCCACTCAATATTTTCTTTAAAAAAAATTTGTACCTGCATCGTTTTATCATATCTTTCTACATAGTACTCCCTCCGTCCTGAATTGATCGTCCTGTTTGCTTTATGACACGTTTTTCCACTTCAATATTAAGCATATAAAATAACATAATTTTATAAAACTAAAGTTTGTAATATATAGTTTAACATGTTAAGAATCATATGCAAAATTTAAATTTTAAAAATTATTTTATCTTATATGTTAAAAATTGAAGTCAAACGACATGTCCAAATAGTAAACAGGACGGTCAATTCAGGACGGAGGGAGTAATAGTAAACATGCGTGTCAATTTTCCGACGCCCGTTTTTTCTCTTAAATCTTTTCTCTGTAGTGTTCACTTTAATATATAATAATATTGTGAAATAAGGAATTAGTAATATTTTATATTTTCCAATAACAAATATATAAAACTAAATTTATTTTATTTGATTAAAGTTGCATGTTATGATATTTTTATTTTTTCTACAAGAGGTACCTTGTTTTTTAATTTCAGGAATTTAAGCCTTTTTTATATATGAACTAATGAAATTGATTTAAAACAATAATAAAACTTATATGCAAGACATTATTAATGATTTAGTAACTTGGTGGCTTAACTAGGAAATAAATATATACTCTTACAATCATTTAATATTTAATCTCATTATATATGGGTTCTATTATAAAAATAAGTAAATGAAAAATAAATTATAAGTTCTACAAATAAACTATAATATATGCAAAAAAAACTTTGTCTACAATAAAATTTAAATTATGAATTACAGAATAATCTTAAAGCTTTAGAGATTGAAGGCATAATGAACCATAGTGCAACTAAATCAAGTTATATTATTTTAGGAAATTTCATGAAATGGCACAATATTTTTGGTAAATTCATGAAATGCACCCCCAAAAAAAGAAGAAAGTTAGAAAATGTCACTACATTTTTGTAAAAGTCCATGAAATGTCACGATGTCATTGACCAGAAAGAAAAAAGACAAAATACCCCTACAAGCTAACAAAGTACTATTAAAGTTCACAAATATACCCCTAAGTGTTAAAAATTTACTAACAAAAAATTTGAAATACTATAAAAATATTTATAACTAAATATTTAAAGTATTACAAAACTAAAAAATTGTAAAATAAAATAAAAAATATCATAAGTTATGAAAAGAGTATATATTCTTAGATTTTTTAAAATTATTTAGTACCATAAGAAAGAATATAATGTTTTAAACACATAATTTATGCAGCTTCTACCAATTAAGTACCATAACTTATACCAATTAGATACCATAATTTTTACCTTACATTTTTTAGATTATTTTTTCCAGAAATTTAAATTATTTATTCAAAATGACTTCTTTTATATTTTTTACTAATATTTGGAAATATATTTTTCAAAAATTTATTCAATTTTACAGATAAATTTATGACATAATATTTTTTGTTATCTACAAAATATTATGTCATAAAGTTATCAATAAAATAGAATATTTTTTGTTATCTACAAAATATTAAGTTAAATAAAGTTATTTCTGCAAAATAGAATATAAAATTTTAAATTTATTTTTCTGAATATTGATTAAAAACAATAATATTATTTATTATTTATTTATTCAAATTAAATTATTTATATGTTTTTACTAATATTTTGGGAATTTTTTTATTTTGTAGATAAATTTATCAATAATATTTGTACATAACAAAAATATTATGTTATAAGTCATCTAGAAAATAAAATAATAATTTTTTGGAATAAAGTTTCTCAATATTTGTTAAAAATATAAATTAAATGATTTTAAATAAAAAAAATTAATTGCTATAAAATAATCTTAAAATGTTATGTAAAAATTATGGTATTTATTTAGTATAAATTATGGTTATTGATTGGTATTGATTTGTATAAAATTGGTATAAATCATGTATTTATGGTACTGTATAATTTTAAAAAAATTTAATAAATATTTATATTATAATACATTTTTTAATTTTCAGTTTTATATAATTTTTTATTGTTTTTAAAGTTATGTATAGTTTTTTAGTATTATTTTTTTCATGACTTTGGTAAATTGTCTAACACTTAGGGTCATATTGTGAACTTTAAAAGTACTTTGTTAACCAGTAGTGATATTTTTGTCTTTTTTTCCTTCTGACCAATGACATAATGACATTTCATGGACTTTTACAAAAATGTAATGACATTTTGTGATTTTATATTTTGGGCATTTCATTAATTTACCAAAAATATAGTGACATTTCATGAAATTTTCCTATTATTTTTATGGTATATGTCAATCCTAATTGTTTAATGAAGGACGTGGAGAGCTAATTATAGATGAATTTTTTTAAAAATAATTTAGACTTTTAAGTTCTAAAGATTAAGGCACTGGTGAACCATTAAATACTAAACCAATTTAGTTTGACTTTTAAGTCAAAAGTTTAGATTATCACATTTTATAAGATGACGAAGAGAGAAATGAAAATATATATTATCCATTACAATATAATGTTATTACAAACCATAAAGTATCGTGAATCTTAAAGGTTGATTAATCCAAAAATATTATTACAGGTTATGGTTAAGGGTTTTAGGGCATCCACAACGGTGTGAATTCCACTTTTATGTGTAAGTAAAAAACCTAACAAACTATTGTAGTTGTGTGGATTCCCTATTTCCTTATTTAGGAACACTCTCCAAATCAATATGATTGGCTACAACACTCCAACGATAATAAAAAATAAATAAAAAGTATTAATTAAAAGCTAAAGTAAAAATAGAGGAGAGAGTAGTGGCGGATCCAAACCAGCACCCGTCAAAATTTTTGAAATTTGTCAAATGCTCTTATAATTTTTTGAAAAAATACAAAATGACATAATATTTTAACGAGTGACAGTGCCAAATTTTTTTTTGCCCCCACCAGACAAGCTCCCGTATCCGCCACTGGGAGAGAGAATGCTAAGAAACTCACCTATAGTAGAGATGGGAATTTCTTATATATTAACATGACACCTAGAAATTTGGTAAGAACCTCACCACTATTGTGGATTGTCCTTAGGATTGGCGACCAAGTTTGTAGATATCGTGAGTATACTTTACATAATAATATAACATTTATATACATTAATCACTGATACATTTTAACACAAATGAAAATCTTAATCAGAATTTAGTCGTGAAATATTATGACCACTATCATACTACGGATGGATAAAAGTGCATTGTGTTGGACGCATTTTTTAATTATTGATTACAATTTTAAGAAACTATCATATATATTTTAAATTTTGGTCAAATATTAATTCACTATAGTGGATATATTTTAATTAAGTGATGAAAACATTTATCAACTACTATAAAATATATATTTTAAATTATAGATATAAACATTTATAGTTAATTATGTATACATTTAAACTTCTAATGAAATACTAATATATGGTCATGGATACGATTTTAACATTAGATGAAGATATTTAACAACTATTATAGATATATTTTAACCTGGCGCTAGAACCATTTTATACATTACACATTACTGAAGGAAACATCTGTAAATAACCATGTGTACATTTTAAATTAATGTTGAGAAAGTTTAATATGTGATTAAGGATGTATCATTAGCAACTGATGGACACATTTAATAATGGTCATGGATACAATATTCAATGGAAACATTTATCAACTATCATGGATATATTTTAACCTAGTGACGGATTTTTTTAACTATCTTGTATACACATTAAGCTACTGCCAGAAACATCTATAAATGTATACTTTTAAAAATAGTAGTGTGGTCATGGATGCATTTTTAGACAGTGATTGACCCATTTATAGATGCTCATGGATACATTTCTTAACCTGAAATGGAAACATTAATCAACTTTGGTGGATATATTTTAAACCGAGTGATGGAAACATATCAACTATCATATATACATTTCAAAATATTATAGAAACTTCTATTAATGTAAACATTATAAAATAGCAATGTGGTATTGGATGCATTTTTAGCTATCGATGGACAAATACTTACCTTCGCAGCGGATACTACTTACTCAACGGCGGGTGTACAATGCCGTTAGTCACCCACGTGACTAACAAGGCGAGTTACAATACAACATACTATCGGTCTGATGAATATGAACATACCGAGTACTCTACACAATACATTACCTTTACTTGCTTACTCAACCATAATTCCAATACATCTCCAATACAATACTATACCGAGTACACTACGATCCTTAAATTACCGATACAGTTTAAGCTTCCAATTTCGCATTATGATGATTGTTCCTATTACTAGTGTTATTATTGTGGCCACTTAGGGGAGCTTCCGGAGTCCTTCAACCCCAATGTGATCAGCATTGATGTTGAATTATCCTTCCGCCCCAATTTGTGTTCGGCTTCCCTTGATCGCTAGCAAATCAAGTTCCACTTCCCACCTCAATACAAACAGACAGATTGTCAAACATTATTTCATTTTCTATCTTTTTAATCTTGCTACTCATAATCATGCACATACATTTTCCAATTCACATGATTCACTTACTTACTTACTAATCATTTCATCCAGCATTACTACATCTTCTCCAACTACTATACTTAAGAAATTTGTGGGTATACCATCCCATTAGTTTGCTATACTCCAATTTATACTCATAAAATACCTCGGTTGTACACCGATTCATACTCATTACATACATCGGTTCCATACCGATTTACTCCTCAAGTCTCCCATACATACTCATTCCTCATACTATTACCAATCGGGGTCTTCATTACCCTGGAGTTTCTCTACTCCTTTTCCTATACTTACTTCCCAATCTACCACAATTACACAATGAGTGAATACAAATGTTTATGTAACATAAGTATCAATCATTAAAACAAATTCTTTTGCGTTGTGCGCATTGTAGTTCACGCACCTATCACGTAAAACATACATTTCGCGGTTTTCGCTCTACCCCCCTTAAGAGGGATTACGCCCACGTAATCTACCATGTGTCAACACTGGACATTGGTCGAAGGCATTCGGCCGTCATGGAGTGGTTCCGCTTCCATGCGGTCTATTATACAATGTTCCTTGATCAAAGGGTCTTAACCGTGTTACTGGTAGTCCCTGCATCAAGAATGTTCATTGGAGTTATTCAACTCTTAACCGTGTTCGGTTCTAGCCTAATTGGCTTTCAGGCATTGATGATTAACCTTTTATTCACTAGGTGTATGTCACTTAGAATTTTGGGCCCACTAGCTTCTGCTGCGCGACCCTGATAACTTGGGTTATTCGCCCTTCTTGTTATCCTTAACGGGTTACCATGTGTGGTGTTCTTTTACCGTGCTCAAACTCGATGAGTTTCAGATTGTAACCAGCTCTCTTGCAATCTATATACATGTTGTTGTGTTTTGTAATGATCATTCACTTGGTTCCTCCGACTTATTGTCGGTTGAGGTTAAGTCACTACCTAGTTGTAGTGCTTCCTCTATTGTTAGTGGCTTCTGAATTCTGCTCACTATTTTGTCTGGTACTAGTGTTACTCATATGACCTTGCATTTCCAATGCGTCGGTCCTTGTGACTTTCTTAAGTCTCCTTTCACTTTTATTCCAATGGAATTCACATCTTGTGATTGTTAGTGTGTTTCACACTCTTCGTGCTTCTTTGGCCTTAGGCCGCACGGTTTGTTCCTAAGCTTTTGCTTAGCTAGCTTATGCTATGTTCACTGGTGAAAGGAAGAATTTACTACTACTTACATTTTCCATATTCCTAGCTATCCCACTAGATCATTAACTACACACGTGTAATACCAAAACACTCAGTCCTACAGAGTGCAGAGGCGTGAACCCTTGGCAGTAACTCTCTTATGAGATCACAATAGGACTGATCGTTACTCCTTCAGGTGGTGCTTCATCATTTGGTGCAGACTTCTGGCTTGTTGCCCGGTCTGTCTACCATCTTGTATTAACAACCCCATAGTATTGGGTGATTATTCACATACATTGGTCGCCTGTTGCGCACCATGTTCTTACTGATTCTGCAGTATTGGTTTACATGGCATTCGCTATGCTAGCTTCAGCTCATGCATTTCCACTATTTATATCGTTGTTTGGTGTTTATACGACTGAGCTCCTTGAGCGTCATTTACTTATACTTTATGTTCCCACATATCGAGTTCTTATTGAACCGGTTACTCCTTAGTTGTCAACAGCTCCTGTTGATGCTTATTTTACGTTATTTGGCAATAATTGTATGCTCAAGCTTGACTACATTAATAGTTCCGAAAGGATTATATTCCTCGACAGTTACTGGTGATATCCCCTTCTTGGGGTCCATGTGTCCACCGCTCTTGCGGTCTCACATTTATGAGGGGTATCCTCAATTATTGATCGTTACTCTTTTACCGGTGTCATCCTTGACCACTCTCCATACAGTTCATGTTGGTTTTGCAACCGTTGGGTTGTGTGTGGTGATAGTTTCATGGCCTACTAGCCATATTGCCTAGAGCTCTGCTCATCATAGGTTGTTTCCGAGTGATTATTTCTCCATAAGCTATTGCTGAGTTGGAGGTGATACTGGGCTCCATGATAAGATCGTCGCATCACGCTTCCGTATGTTGGAGACCCTTTTTATCTTGGTATTGATCGATACCATTTATTGATTTGGGGTATCCCCTGTCAAGTGGGATCCCTTCGGTGTTCTAACCGTATGTTCGTTCCAATTGTGGTGTTCTTACCACGATATTTCGTTCAACTGTGTTGACTTGATATCCTTTATGGATTGCTCCTGGGTAGTACTGGTTATGTGGCAGCGTCTGGCTGACATTTATGAGTATGTTTAGTTTGCTATCCTGCCTTGCGGTTCTGGATCTGAGTTATCCGTTGAGGGTTATAGTGTCTCCGGTTCTTAGGGTAGATTACTGGTGTTTTGCCTTATGTTATAGTGGATTTGATATCCCTTCGGGTGATGAATGGTATTTCTGGTACCTTATAACATCACCCTGTGTGTTTGTGGTAGTTGTTTCGGGAATTCCATCCCGTTCATTGAACACTGATGTGTTAGTGTTTGGCATTCGCCTTATTGTGTTTAGACTGGTATTCTTCCAGTCATCATGCTTCACTTTAATATATTCAAGACATATCCAATGTCTTTATTCCGTTGTTAGTGCTCCTCGCACTTTTAGCTTATAATCATCCTCCTGTATTAGGTTCTTGACTCCTTAGCTTGTAAGCTTATCTGAGTTCCCTTTGCTCGTTTGAGGTATCCAACTGTTCTGTTTGAATTTGCTTATGGTCCGTAGAACAGAGTTGACTACTTCCCGTGTTTCGTACACTACATGTATACATACGTGGGGTACCGTCTTGGCACGTTACCACTTACCTGACTACGTGTCAGGCCCGCAAGCTCCTTCGGAGTGCGGTCGTCCCACATCCCATAATTGGGTACACTCGTAGCGTTCGTCACACGCCTAGGTGAAGTATTCTAATGTCAACTCCTCTTGTATCACTCTATGATACTCACCGTAATTCCGTTGGTTGGTTTTAAAATTCAAGGTTTTAAAAAAAGAAGGTTTGTGGTTTTTGAAAGAAATTTTGGTTTTTGAAATAACGGTTCAGTGTGAAAAGTAATTCTTCATGGCGTTGCCATGTCTGATGTCCTGACCAAGTCCAGCTTCTCGCTGACTGGTATACTCTTAATACAACGGTCGGGCCGTTAGGCCTTTCCGAGGTTTCATTATTTAGATACTGAGGATTGGTGATCCTATATTCGCTCCATTCGTCATAGCGGTACTGTAGTAAGTATTTGCGGGTTGTTAAAAGTATTCCAACCGTCCTGTGGTTGCTGCACTTGCCCTGGCAAGTGCGCGGGTAGGTTGTTTTTCGGTTAACGTATACCGGTTACGGTATCGTTTCCATCCATATTTGGTGGTCTTATCCGGTCTTTCTTTGATCTTTTGATGTTGGTGATCGGTCTCCTGAGTCGTTTCTCAAGGTACTTGACACGGTCGTCGTCAATCCTGGTGTCTCACACCTTCACTGTGATTAACGAGACTTGACTTATCCTTAGGAACCAGGTTGTAGCCCTATAGGTATATGTTCTATGAATACTTTCATTGTCACCTGAACTATGTTGTTCGGTTATTACAGCCTCTTGGCGTGTATGTTTGGTATTAATCCAACCTCGACTAGTTCCTTAGTCAGTTTGTATACCGTTGTTGGTATCATCAAAGATTACGGTCCGTAGACTCTCTTGTCTCGGCTTGTTACTCCATTTTCCTTGCTTCATTGCACGACTGTGCTTCTCTTCTTGCTAGCTACACATGGTTCTCGCGACTGCGAAGCGTGTCGCCCCATGGTGCCATAAATTCCATCATCCTTGTGTTTAGGATCTTCATTTCTCCGCCATTAAGTGCGGTCCTTGTCATTTAACGGGAACCGTCTTCGGGACTTCCAGCTCTTGGACTCTTCCGCAAGACAGGTTCTTTTTCTAATAAGGTTTGTTTTTGCAACTGCCAGATCGGGTTTTACCCGAGTGTGAGAGGTCTTTCCATCTCTCTGGTGTTATTACTCCCAACTTAATACCGTGGGTTGCGGAGGGCGGGGTATGGTTGTTGTAGGTTTCCGGTTCACGCGGAAGTTCCTAACTAGCGTACCTCTCACGCTAACACTCAACCCTTAGCCCTGAGTTTCTAATTCCTAACTCGGTGTTTCCCAAAACTCGGTATTTCATCCATCAGAGCGATACTTCGCTCTGATACCACTTTTTGTAACACCCCTACCGCTAATACTGTCATTACTGTACAAATACTTACCTTCGCAGCGGATACTACTTACTCAACGGCGGGTGTACAATGCCGTTAGTCACCCACGTGACTAACAAGGCGAGTTACAATACAACATACTATCGGTCTGATGAATATGAACATACCGAGTACTCTACACAATACATTACCTTTACTTGCTTAATCAACCATAATTCCAATACATCTCCAATACAATACTATACCGAGTACACTACGATCCTTAAATTACCGATACAGTTTAAGCTTCCAATTTCGTTACAATACAATACGTACCAATCCCTACTATACAACTACCCATGCTTACGTAGCAATCCCCGTCCTACTCTCTCGAACGGTGGTTAGCTTCGGGTACCTGCACACTAAAAACAGTCCCCCGAAGGGGTCAGCTTACGCTGAACATGACTTTCGCATATACCGCGTGCTAACCGCGGTACATCGACTACTTTGGGTCGAATATACATGGAGTTCATTTACATGCATACATACATACTCATGCTACAACAATACAACCAACATTACCTACATACACATACAAGTTCAATTCTTACTAAGGAAGACAGTTCGATAGTCAACCATTTGTATTTGTTATTCATTCATTACTCTTCGTACTATATTTGATATCCTCTACTCTACTCATACCTACTCCTTACCCTTACATACTCGACACTCCATGCTCGATACTTTACTCGTACACGTTCCTTACTCTGTACTCGTTACTACGCTTCTGTACACTCATTACTCACTACTCCTTACTTACTCATACATGCTCAGTACTCAATACTTACTCATACATACTCAATACTCAATACTCACTACATACTCATACTCGCTTCTTACTCAATACTCATTACTTTACTCATACATACGCAATACTCAATACTCATTACTTTGGCCACCGGGCGGAGTCATACAAAAGACTTGCCACCGGACCTACAATACGAGGGCTATACGCTTAACTCCTCAAATACTCAATGTCCGTTCTACCGGACTACTCATATTCCCAACACTCTTCTCTCAGAGTATAATACAATCTCACGGATTAGCCTAGAAGTATCTCTCTCGATAACCTCCACTGGCTTAGGGAATTACTACCGTCTAGTATCCTCAGGTTTAAGGGTTTCCCCAACATATCGGATACTTTCATGTTCGGGTCATTACTTACTTCAGTCGGGTCCTCTCATAGTGGGTCGACTAACTACTAAGGGGTTTGGAGATCCCTCGTCATTCTTTACTACTCTTATGGTTCATGTTTGCACCAAGAATAATTCCTTTGATATGGGTTACTTATATACTTCCACTACTTATTGTTTGTGGGTTATTCGTTTCGATTCTCCTACCGTTATCGGGAGGTTGTTACTCCCGTACACTCTCTCACATTCTAGTGAGTTCATTGGGTTGCGTTATCGTTTATCGCTTCGATAGCTTAGTGCGTTGCTATTGTTCCATTAATTCACAACAAGACCCTTACTACGAGTCACTACAAAACAAGACTCATCTATGAGTCGATCCACGCACCAAGTAAAGCCACACAATCTATTCAAGAAAGGTTAGCTCATGCAACATACAACAAGACATACAATGAAAGGCAGTAAACCGTTTTCATGCTTTAATCTTGATTAGCCGGCATACAGCATACAAATCAACGTAACTCGGTTAGCATACGGGGCATGAGAAAATCATACCTTTCACCGGGGTTAGCTTTACCGTGTGTTCCCTTGTTCCTCGGTTCGCACTTGTTCCACTAATAATGTTTCCAACATTGTTATTAATACTATGTTCATATGATACACAAATAATTACTACTCCCGTACTTACCCCGTTGTCCCATTATTCTTAGTTTTTCTCTTGTGTGCTTAACTTTCTTGCCATCATTATTCTAGCACTAATGTCTTACTTATACACATATATATGTGTGTATGTATATATATATATATATATACGTGTATGTATATATACATGTATGTGTGTGTATAAGTATATATATATTTATATATATGCATGTATGTATACATATATATTTAATTTGATTTTAAATTTTAAAATTTAATTTTTTTTTATAAAGGCCGACCGACCCACTCTGGGTAGGTCGCCTGGGTGGGTCGGCTGCAGAGAACACCCGGGTTACAGAATTTAGTCCGACCGACCCAGGCTAGGGTAGGTCGCCTGGGTGGGTCGGCTGCAGAACCCCTTTTAATTATCTACTTTGAATTCTAAATTCACCTCAATTCTCACCCAACTTTTCCTAATCATTTCCACATGTTTCCTACATGTTTAAACACTAATTAAATCCTCTAATTCACCTTAGTTCATCAATGAAATTTATTTCTCAATCCTAAATCAACTTACACAATTTCCTTACTTCTCTTCAACACATGTAACAGTTTTTGTTACTTATGCTACAGATTTTAAAATTCAATTCTCCCATCCAATACTTCCTCAAACAATGCCATTCCTAGCATTCTAAATACCTCACCTTACCATACTAATTCATTTCCAAGTCATTGCACTACCTATACCCAAGTTCCAACACTCATCTTACAAAATTCTGCACATTAACTCTCCTAACTCCTCCAATGTATTCTTATACACTTTGCTACAGATTTTACACCTCTTACTTCTCATACTACAATTACCATTCCATAGCTACTAAACATCTCTACTAATCCCAATACATACCTTGGTTCTCCCATTCACCAAGTCATTCAAAATGCTTATATTCTTACCAAAATTTCGCCATAGTCTACCTACTTCTCTTACTTATCCACTCATATCTCTTTTCATCAAATCCCTTCTATTCTAGCCAAACCACAAGGGTTTACCAGCACACATACAAGGCAAACTTAATACATCAATACCCCAAACAACAATACCAATGCACATACTCATTACACTTGGCTCCAAAGCCTTCAATTCATATACTTGCTCTCAAATACTCAAACTTCACAATTCTCAATACTAGTACAAGGTTTGGGTTCTTTAAATATTTTACCCATTCCCATTACTCTAATGCAATAGAGTTTACATTAGGAAAGGGCTCTTACCTTGAGCTTATACTTCATTCTTTCTTTTCCATTTCTTCTTCCTTCCTCTCTTTCTTGTTCAAACCGATTTTGTGGGGGATGGAGTTACCAAACTCCATCCCAACACCCAAATTACATAAAGAGAACATAATTAAACTTCTAACCTCTTATAACATCATTAATTAAATGAAGGGTTTGAATTACCACAAGTTAGGGTTTTACCTTGGAGTTTCAAGAGGGGTTTTTAAGCCTTGAATACAAAGGAGAGCTCCTCCACCATTGGAGAGTTTAACCAAGCTCAAACAAGGAAAAGAACAAGGCATTAAAAGAAGGGCAAAATCGGCCACCATAGAGAATGAGAGAGAGATGGGTTTTTCTTGAAACTTTTTACCTTAGGAGGAAGAGGAGACTCCAAGCTTCACAATGGTGTGCTTTTCTCTTCAAATGGGGAAAACCCATAAAAATGAAACTCATCCTTTTCGAATTTTGAAAAGAGGGAAATGTAGAGGAGGATGAGGGATTACAAATGTAATTTATTTTACATTTGGAGCTCAAATGGGTGTAGAGCAAGAGAGAAAGAAGAAGAGCCATGGGAGCATTTTAAGCTCTCAAAATCGGCTGCAGCAATGGGGAGAAGGAGAGAGAAATCGATGGGGAAGGAGAAGGAGAGGAAAGAGAAGGAGGAAAAGAGAAATGAGAGGAGAGAGAGGGTGGGGTTGCTTTTGTCCTTTATTCTACTTTTGCTTTTTGACTCATTATTTATTTAGCTTGTGTGTGTGTGTGTGAGAGGGGGTTTATATATCTGTTAAAACCAGCCCCCACTGTAATACTAGCTGGAGCGTTTTTCGTCTTTTACAGAAAACGCTCGTTATTTTACCCGGTTTTGATACTATTCACTAACCGGGCCCGTTTTCCAGAATTTTCTCGTTTCTTTATTTCCGTTGGTTATTAAGCTTCCATAAATGCTTAATACTTATTATTTAATGATTCATAATTTTTACGGGTTCGTTTGACCACTTAAAATCATGTTTTCGGGTTTCCTCGAAAAACGTGCGCTAAAGCTCTTTTAGCGTTTTAATACATTCCTTGGATCCGTTTTCTTCGGGAATCATTCCCGTATACTAATTAGGCATGAATAAGCCTTAGGAATCCTTACGATACTATAACCGAGGTCTCGTACCTCCTATGGTTAATTAACGCTCATTTTAGCGTTTTCCGCTTTCTAAGCGTTTTTCTCATTTCTTTTGGATTAATTTTCTTTACCAAAAATTACTTAGGCACTATTAGGCCCTTAAATACTGTATTAAAATATTCTAATCACCATATTTAAGTTCGGGGTATTTCAAATTTAGTTTGACTTTTAAGTCAAAAGTTTAGATTATCACATTTTATAAGATGACGAAGAGAGAAATGAAAATATATATTGTATCCATTACAATATAATGTTATTACAAACCATAAAGTATCGTGAATCTTAAAGGTTGATTAATCCAAAAAATATTATTACAGGTTATGGTTAAGGGTTTTAGGGCATCCACAACGGTGTGAATTCCACTTTTATGTGTAAGTAAAAAACCTAACAAACTATTGTAGTTGTGTGGATTCCCTATTTCCTTATTTAGGAACACTCTCCAAATCAATATGATTGGCTACAACACTCCAACGATAATAAAAAATAAATAAAAAGTATTAATTAAAAGCTAAAGTAAAAATAGAGGAGAGAGTAGTGGCGGATCCAAACCAGCACCCGTCAAAATTTTTGAAAATTTGTCAAATGCTCTTATAATTTTTTGAAAAAGTACAAAATGACATAATATTTTAACGAGTGACAGTGCCAAATTTTTTTTTGCCCCCACCAGACAAAGCTCCCGTATCCGCCACTGGGAGAGAGAATGCTAAGAAACTCACCTATTGTAGAGATGGGAATTTCTTATATATTAACATGACACCTAGAAATTTGGTAAGAACCTCACCACTATTGTGGATGTCCTTAGGATTGGCGACCAAGTTTGTAGATATCGTGAGTATACTTTACATAATAATATAACATTTATATACATTAATCACTGATACATTTTAACACAAATGAAAATCTTAATCAGAATTTAGTCGTGAAATATTATGACCACTATCATACTACGGATGGATAAAAAGTGCATTGTGTTGGACGCATTTTTTAATTATTGATTACAATTTTAAGAAACTATCATATATATTTAAATATTTGGTCAAAATATTAATTCACTATAGTGGATATATTTTAATTAAGTGATGAAAACATTTATCAACTACTATAAAATATATATATATTTAAATTATAGATATAAACATTTATAGTTAATTATGTATACATTTTAAACTTCTAATGAAATACTAATATATGGTCATGGATACGATTTTAACATTAGATGAAGATATTTAACAACTATTATAGATATATTTTAACCTGGCGCTAGAACCATTTTATACATTACACATTACTGAAGGAAACATCTGTAAATAACCATGTGTACATTTTAAATTAATGTTGAGAAAGTTTAATATGTGATTAAGGATGTATCATTAGCAACTGATGGACACATTTAATATGGTCATGGATACAATATTCAATGGAAACATTTATCAACTATCATGGATATATTTTAACCTAGTGACGGATTTTTTTAACTATCTTGTATACACATTAAGCTACTGCCAGAAACATCTATAAATGTATACTTTTAAAAATAGTAGTGTGGTCATGGATGCATTTTTAGACAGTGATTGACCCATTTATAGATGCTCATGGATACATTTCTTAACCTGAAATGGAAACATTAATCAACTTTGGTGGATATATTTTAACCGAGTGATGGAAACATATATCAACTATCATATATACATTTCAAAATATTATAGAAACTTCTATTAATGTAAACATTATAAAATAGCAATGTGGTATTGGATGCATTTTTAGCTATCGATGGACATTTTATAGATGCTCATGGATACATTTCTTAACTTGAGATGGAAACATTTATCAACTATCATGTATACATTTTAAACTATTAATGAAAAATATATAAATAATCATGTATACATTTTGAAATAGTAGTGTGGCCATGGGTGCATTTTTAGCTATTGATGGACACATTTATAGATTGCACATGGATATATTTTTTAACCTGAGATGGAAATATTTATAAACTTTCATCGATATATGTTAACAAGTAATGACTACATTTATCAAACTATTATGTATATATTTTAAGCTACTGATAAAAACATTTGTAAATAACCATGAATAATAAAGTGTTAAAATTCTTCTTACAGTACAAAAATCATAGCTATTTATATTAACCTAAGTTGATTTTTTATTTGTCTATCTATTTAGATAATGCCACTTTCTCACCCTAAATCCTACACCTTAAACCCTATGATAAACATTCTATGATTTGGCATTTATATGGTATGCTTTGGCGTTTAGGGTACCTTTTTGTGGTTCTTTTTTTTTGTACTCTCATAACGTTTCAATTATCTTGTAGGTTTTACCCTTCATCTAAACCTCAAACCCTAAAGTAAACCTTCGATGATTTAGCATTCCTAGGATATATTTAAAGAGAATAGGGTAGATTGATAAATGATTGGGTCTGCCTTGTATTATGTGAGACAGGTTCTATTTATAGTAAGAACCTATTGTAGACAAAATGGACTTTTACAGACACTGGACTCTGTATAATGAGTAAAAGAAATATAGGGTCAGTATTCAAACTAAGGCCCATACAATAATAAGACATAAAACTAGGCTAGACTTATTTACTCTTAGTACCCTCCCTTGAGTCAAAGCACCTTGATAACGGGAGGTTTGACCGTTGATTAAGAAAAACGAGAATGGACGATGGTATGGTGAGAAGATTGGAGACCTGTCTTGTCGATGGGAGATGAGTGACCTGTAACCCTCCATTTTTAATTCTTTCTCTAACAAAATGGTAGTCGAGAGCTAGGTGTTTTACTCTGCTGTGTAAGATTGGGTTGGAAGCAAAAAACGTAGCACTTAGGTTATCGCAATGTAAGATTGGGGGAGAGTGCAAATAAAACCCTAGCTTAGAGAGAAGATGTTGAATCCACAATACTTCCATAGCTCCTGCTACTAGAGCCTTGTATTCGGACTCTGTGGAGGATTTCGACATAGTCGCCTGTTTCTTTGAGGACCACAAGAGATGAGAGCCCAAGGAACACCAGAATGCCGGAGGTAGAGCGTCGGTCACTGAGAGACCCAGCCCAGTCATCGTCAGTAAAGACCCGCAAGGATCCAACAGAGACACAACAAAGTACAAGCCCAGATCAAAGGTATGATTCAAATACCTTAGATTTCGTTTTATAGCTTTCTAGTGAATTAGCCGTGGTGCATGCATGAATTGACAAGTACTATTAACTAAAAAAATTAATGTCTATCCTTGTAAACGAGAGGTATTGGAGACTTCCAACTGTGCTACGATAAAGAGTATGGTCTTCAAAGAAAGGAGAGTCTGTAGTGTCCAAGTTTTCTGTGGGATTCATAGGAGTAGAAATAAATTTGGATTGAGAAATGTTTGTGCGGTGAAAGAGGTCCTTAATGTATTGCTTTTTTAAGAGGGTTAGACCCAGTTTATTGCGGTGAACAGAGACACCCAGAAAAAAAAAAACTTAGGTCTCCAATATCTGTAATAGGGAAGTGTTGGGAGTTTGAGGTTTGTAAACTGATGTATGAGAGGTGAGGAGGACCCCGTAACCAAGATGTCATCCCCGTAGACTAGAAAATACACAAAATCTAAGCCTTGTTTGTAAACAAACAAAGATGTGTTTGATTTTGAAATAGTCTCAACAACAAAGGAACTTAGCTTGGCATACCAAGCTCTAGGGGACTATTTCAGTCCATAGAGATACTTTTTCAGTTTGCAGACATGAGTAGGAAAATTAGGATTGACGAACCTTGGGGGTTGCTTAGTGTAGACAGTTTTTTCAAGCTCTCCATTAGGAAAGAGTTTTGAACATGCAATTGTTTTATAGGCCACTGATTAGACACAGCTAGAGATGATAAGTCTGATAGTAGTTTGTTTGACCACTAGGATGAAAGTTTATGTAAAATCAAGGCCTGGTGCTTGTGAGTAGCCTTGGGCAACAAGGCAAGCTTTTATCTTGTCTATTTTTCCTTCTTTCTCTTAGTGCGAAAAATCCATCTGACTCCTATGAGATTCATTAATGGATGAGATGGGACAAGATCCCAAGTATGATTAGAATGTAAAGCTTGCATTTCCTGTTCCATAGCCTGAACCCAGTCTTGATGTTGTAATGCTTGTTTTACTGTAGGATCATCAGGAATAGTATCTAGAGTGGTAGCATGAAACTGGTAATTAATGGTACCATATGTTCTTTGGTGAGGTTTTAAAGAGTTTGTCTTAGACCTGGTAACCATAGGGTGGTTAATCTGAGGTGGTGGAGGAGAGTGATGTGGCAGAGAGGTATCAAGTGTAGATTGAAGGTTTGGGGTTGTAACTCAGAACCAGGTGTAGAAGAGGAGTGTGAGGGTGTGGTAGGACTGGGAAGAGAGGTAGGTGAGGAGTGAGAAATATGAGGATTGTCTTGAAGAATAAAGGTAGGAGAGTCTATAGTTGGGGTTAAGATAGGTGGGGTATCTGAGGTATCTGGTGGTGGGGGTAAGGGTGGAGGGGCACTGGTATTATGATTGAGGTTAGGAATTAGCAGGGTATAAGTATGAAGATTAGAATCAGAGGGGGAGGCAGCAGGTTTGTAGGCAAAAGGAAAATCAGTTTCATTAAAAACAACATTTATAGATGTGTAAACTCTGTGAGAGGAAGTGTCTAGGAAAAGATAGCCATGGTGATGGAGAGAATAGCCTAGAAACACGCACCTGCTGGATTTGTTAGATAATTTATGTCTTTGATAGGGACGAAGATTTGGAAAACAACTGCACCCAAACACTTTTAAGAAAGCATAATCTGGCACTCTGTTGTAGAACACCTGATAGGGGGATTGATGTCCCAAAAGAGGAGTGGGAAGTCTGTTCATTAGGTAGACTGCTGCCTAAAAAGCATAGGTCCAATAAGTGATAGGCATAGATGCTTGAGCAAGCAAAGTGATTCCCTTATCAACAACATGTCTGTGTCTAGTCTCAGCTGCCCCATTCTGTTGATGAGAGTGAGGGCATGTAAAGCGGTGGTTGATTCCCTTTTGCTGTAAGAGAGAAGTAAGGGATGTAAATTCACCACCATCATCTGTCTGAATGGATCTTATTTTTGATTGATGAAAGTTTTCCACCAGATTGTAGTATGTATGAAAAACAGTCTGAACGTCAAACTTCAGACTAATAGGATATAACCACATATAACCAGAAAAATCATCAACAATTAAAAGATAATACTTGAAGCCATTAACAGAGGTTACATAGTGAAAGTTCCTAGACGTCGGCGATCTGAGTCTACAACTCAGAAGGTGTCGGTGATTTGAGTCCAAGACTCAAGAAGAATGGAAAGAAGGGAAGACCATAACAAAGTAAAGGTTGAACCTTTATTATATTCACGTATAACAACTATTACACAATCACGTATTCAATGCGAATACAAACCCTCACGTTAAGAATACTATCTTGACATAAACCACACGTAATTTGAATTCAGAACTCAAATTATGTACAACACAACCAACAGCTAAACTCTCTACTGGTTGTCTCTCAATCTCACTCTTTATATTTTTCTCTGTCCTCTACACACATCTTCTCTCTTCCTATGAGTGTATATATAGATCTCTAGGCTATTTATCTATAAAATATAAACTCCTAAATATCTCCTTGATTTTCTCTATGTATACAAAGTATTTAATTATCAAACTAGAAAACTATATCTCCAACTGAAGAATATTAATCTCTAAGAAGATATGGAAATATTTGTTTGATTACTCTTCGCCACATATTTAGGAAAGATAAAAAACCAGTTGTCAGTTCAAGACTGTTCTCTCGAATGTGCTCAGTATATGACTGAGTTTGCTGATCAAAACACTGCATCAACAGTTTCCCCCTTTTTGATGCGGCAAACTCTGTAAGTCTTGAACTGATGAATGTTCCCCCTGAATCATTGTATACATTCAAGACCAATTGGTAAACTCTATAAGTCTTAAACTGGTGAATGTTCCCCCTGAATAATTGTATACATTCAAGACCAATTGGTAAACTTTGTAAGTCTTGAGCTGATTAATGTTCCCCCTAAATCATTGTATACATTCAAGACCAATTTCCCGCCTTTTCCAAATCAAAAAGGAATTCACTCTCCGCAGGCAAATAAATGACAAGGCATATACTGAGAGTACTTATGGAAGTGCATCATGGTCTAATCACTGTGAAGTAGATAAATGGTCTGAAGAAGATAAGATGTCTTCTTGGCAAGTCTGATAGGGCTGATTAGACTTTGGTACCCAGACTTGTTTGAACTCAGTTATAGACTCAGACTTAGAATGGTTGATAGGAAGCCACCTTTTAGTATGCGATCTATTGGTTTTGTATGAGCTCCGTCTCAATGATACTTCACGCAATTGTTTTCTCAACAATTTACGACACCATCTGATCTTGTGTCCTAGCTGATGGAAATATCGACATGTGTGTAATCTTAGCTGAGGTCTCGCAGTTCTAGTCTTTAACTTCTCAGTCGTAGACTGAGAGAATGTCTCAGATTTATATCCCAAGCCACATTTTTCTGAGTTATTATTCCGCATCATTTGCTTCAAATTCGGCTTCCCGGTATACCAAGTTGGATTAGTCAAAGTATGGAGTTCTAACTTTTGATTTACCTTGGCTACCATGTCTGAAAGAGTTTCACAATCTCTTTTTAATGATTTGTTGCTATCCAAAAGGGAATTCATCTCTTCCTTTGCCAACGAGGAAGAGTGAGAATTCTAGTTTCCAAAGGACTAACAAAGTTAATCCTTGGCTTATCTAGACTCTCTATGACACAGTTTTTGTTTTTAGTTAAAGACTGACTCAGATTTTCCACCTTTGCCCTGAGTTCTTTAATCTCAGTATCATACTGAAACTTCAAAACTTTTATCTCATAGAGCGCAGAGGTTAACTTAGTAAGCATCTCTTCTTTCTGAAGAGTGTCCTTCCACTTTTCCTTCTCCTTTATGTTGTACTCAGTATTTATGTCATCTTCGTGAGCAACTGCCGTCAAACACATCTGTGCGTACTCCTCTGTATCTGAGATATCTTGTCCCCATGCAGCTGCAGCTGTATTTGTGTGTTTCTTAATTTTCTTCTGAGAATTTGTCTTCGGGTGGAGAGGACAATCCTTGACAACATGACCACGCTTGTTACACTTAAAACAAGTAAGTTATCCCTTCTTATAATGTTGGTTTTACCTTTGTTGTCTACTAAATAGCCTCCGAATGTGATTTAAAATTAAGGTAATTTCCTCATCTATATCATAGTCGTCATCCTCTGACTCTGTTGTTGTGTCATGTGCTTTCAGGGATAAATCATTGATTGGTGCTGACGTAGTAGCTATTTCTCCCTTCATCTTTCCTTCATAAACCATGAGTTCTAAACTTAGTTCTTCAAATGATAATTTTGATAAATCGTTTGTAGATTCCAAGAGAGTAGTGAAGTTTAACCACTCTTTACACAAACTATCGAGAAATCTCTCATTTACAACATTTTTTAAAAGAACCTCTCCAACAGTCTTGAGCTCACAAAGTATCTTGTCGAACCTTTCTAGTGTTTATGAAATCATTTCTCCATCCATCATCTTAAAATTATCGAATTGTCTTTTGAGTTGTTTACCTTTTGCCTTTTTAATAGAATCAGTTCTAGCATAATCCGACTTAAGAAAATCCCATACCTTCATGCCAGTGCGCAATCCCAGTACCTTCTGCTGATCTGAGTCTGATAGAGATGACATGATGATTCTACGAGCTTGTCTATTTTTGCTGATCATCTGGTTGTCATTATCGTTCCAGCTGGCCCTTGGCTTTTCTTTAGAGACTCCATTAAGATCTTCTTCAGTCACTACATCCTATAATTGCAAGTCGATCAAGATCAACTGATCTTTCATCTGCTCGCACCAACTAGTGTAGTTGAATTTTGTGAGCTTGGGGGGTTTGACATAGTAGGAATTCATCTTCGATTTCCCCTGAAGATTTCTCTTCTATAGTAAGGGGAACCCGCTCTGACACCAATTGAAAGTTCTCAGATGTCGGCGATCTGAGTCTGCGACTCAAAAGGTGTCGGTGGTTTGAGTCCACGACTCAAGAAGAACGGAAAGAAGGGAAGACCAGAACAAAATAAAGGTTGAGCCTTATTATAATCACGTATAACAACTATTACACAATCCCATATTCAATGCGAATACAAACCCTCACGTTAAGAACACTATCTTGACAAAACCCACACGTAATTTGAGTTCAGAACTCAAATTACGTACAACACAACCTGCAGTTAAACTCTCTACTGATTGCCTCTCAATCTCACTCTTTATATTTTTCTATGTCCTCCACACACATCTTCTCTCTTCCTATGAGTGTATATATAGATCTCTAGGCTATTTATCTATAAAAGACAAACTCCTAAATATCTCCTTGATTTTCTCTATGTATACAAAGTATTTAATTATCGAACTATAAAACTATATCTCCGACTGAAGAGTATTAATCTCTAAGAAGATCTGGAAATATTTGCTTGATTTCTCTTCGCCACATATTTAGGAAAGATAAAAAACCAGTTGTCAGTTCAAGACTGAACTCTCTGCTGTGCTCAGTATATGACTAATTTTACTGATCAAAACACTGCATCAACACATAGGCTGGGCCCCAAACATCCAAAAACAAAAGTTCAAATGGTTCTTTAGATCTACTAGGAGAAAAATAATGAGGAAGGGCATGTGTTTTACCAATACAGCATGCAGAACAAAATTGTAAAGGCTGATTATTATGAATAGGAAGATGAAAACTAGACAGAGTGTACTTAGTAATAGCTAGAGAGGGATGCCGAAGCCTCCAATGCCATATAGTAGGAGAGGTATTGACATGAAAATTGGCCTGTAGGTTGTGGACTAAAACAAAAGCTGGAACAACACCTCTAGGAAAAGTATAGATGCCTTGTTTAACTGGGCCTTGAAGAAGAGTGTGATGAGTTTGAAAATCCTTCAAAAGAAAATGAGTAGGATGAAACTCAATGTAAGTATTTTTATCCACACAAACTTATTAACAGAGAGTAAATGCTTGGCTAAACAAGGGCTGCAAAAATGTTGTTTAGTTTGAAGTACTTATTTGGTGTAGAAAGAGTTATCACCTAGAGCAATGGCTTCAGTGCCAGTATAATCTGTAGCTCCAATGTTCAATCTTGAGAAATCCCTAGTAAAATGATGACTGACAGCAGTGTCTGGGAGCCAGTCATTAGTAGAGAAATTACCACTTTGAGTAATAGAATTAGCTGTGAAAGACTAAGGAGGAGCACTCTTGTAAGAATGATTAAAACGGTGGAAACAGTCACGTGCCTCATGCCCTCTTTTGTAACATATTTGGCATTGAGGTCTGTCATCTGGTTGCCCAGAAAAATAGGTAGAATTGTTGGAGTTACATCCTCCTGCTCCTCTAGATGAGTTATTCCTTCTTCTCTCACAATTACCGCAGGAATTTCCTCTGTTTGCTCCTCTTCCTCTAGAAGAGCTGTTGTTAGAGGAGGTCACAATAGAATTAGCACTAATAGAGGATGACAGATGCTGAGCCTACTGACTTAGAGTAGCTTCAAACTGCAAGAGACTACTAAGAATCTCAAAGGGAGCTAGCTGCTCCCTTGTGGCCATTATTATAGAAGCAATAGGATTATACTCAACTGACAACCCACGAAGTAAAAAGGTCTAAAACTCTGTGTCTGTGATAGATTGACCAGCAGCTGCTAAAGAGTGAGACAAAGTCCTAGCTCTGTTGTAATATTCATTAATAGACTCATCTCCTCATTTCATTAAACTGGTAAGCTAGAGATGTAGATGGCCTAATTTGCAGTTGTCTGTGTTGCGTAGGTTTTGTGAAGGAGATCCCACAGCTACTTAGATGACTCACAACCAATAATAGAGACAATAACATGTTCTGATAAAGACATATGTATTGACATGATAAGGTGGTCTTGATTGACCCATTTTGTGAATTCTGGGTTTGTTTCATTGTTTTCATTGAACTGTGCAGGACAGGGATAAGATCCTTCAACAAATTTGAAGAGATCATTTCACGCAGAAATGGGACCAAGGTAGTTTTCCAGAGACTAAAGTTAGCTTGGGAAAGTTTGATTAAATTCCCAGTTGCAGAAAGCACCGATTGAGTGCTAGTGGTAGGTTGAGAAAATAGAGTAGGAGCAGGACTACCAGTGTTATTCGAATTACCTATTCCTAACGATGGAGACCCAGACCCAGGAACTGCCACTGCCATGGCTACAGTGGCAATTGCTGCTCTGATACCATAAAGAGAATTGGGTAGATTGATAAATGATTGGGTTTGCCTTGTATTATGTGGGACAGGTTCTATTTATAGTAAGAACCTATTGTAGACATAATGGACTTTTACAGACACTGGACTCTGCATAATGAGTAAAAGAAATATTGGGCCAGTATTCAAACTAAGGCCCATACGACAATAAGACATAAAACTGGGCTAGACTTATCTACTCTTAATCATGTTTGGGTTTAGGGTACCTTTTTGTGATTCATTGTATACCCTTTTAACGTTTCAATTATCTTGAAAAGTTTTTAGGGTTTGAGATCTAGAGTTTAAAGTTGTTAGACCCTAAAACCTTGACTTCAAACCCTAAAATAAACCTTCAACGGTTTAGAATCCCTAGGGTATGTTCGGGATTTAAGGTATCAGTTTGTGATTCATTTCTATACCCTTACATGGATACAAATTACAGAAATAACTGAAACAATATATAGATGTTTCATTACTAATGTTAGATGTTTCATTACTAATGTATACTTTTTCCAAAATCAACTAACGATAATGTATTTCAAACAAAAGAAAATACAATGAATCCACAAAACTAAAAAACAAAAAAAAACACGCTACCGATAATTGATGTCAACTAGTTATAACTAGCTACTTACAGACAGGGTCGACCACTGGGCTGGGCCAGACCATCGCCCAAAATCGAGCTTGGTCTAAGACTTGTCTAGCACCATTGACCAGGTCCTAAGAATAGCGGTCGGTCCATTTTTACTTTTTAAGAGACAAAGACCACATCGGGGCCGACCCAATACTGCATAAATAAGGGTCTGTTTGAGACCGGTTATGGACCAGTTAGGAACAAGTAATAGACCAGTACGGAGCCGGTCGAAAATTGATACTCTAAATAGTTCTATTTGTACTTTCTGACTATTTCTTACCGTTCTAAATGACTATATTTCTTAATATGTAGTCTAAAAAATTATTTTCTTCATAATATATAAGATTATAATGTTTAAAATATTTTCATTTATACAATTTGTAATATAACTGATTAGTCATAACTTTAAAAAAATTAAACGGTGGAGTTCGCGACCGGTTCCAAAGCCGGTACCAGTCTCTCATAAAAATTAAAGGACCAAAATTAGTCCCTTACTCCATACACCGGTACCGGCTGAGCCTGGGACCAAGACCGAATTGGCCGTACTCATGGAACCACTTCTAGTTACAAATGAAAGGTATATACGATGAAAACATATATTAAAGAAAAAACAATCAAGCTATAAAAAAACTTTGAAAAGCTTTGGAGGAAACATTATACAACTACCTACATAGGTTTTGTCATTATACCATGAAAACATAAAAATTAATCTAGCTAGTACCTAAAAGAATCATTCTACAACTACTACAAAAAGATTTTTGCCATTATACACCAAATATGCCCAGGAAACTTAGCAAAAACACAACAAAACTTGGTAGATGCTCCAAAGTTGGCACAAGGTGACTGCAAGAGAAGAAGAACATACCAGAGGGGAAGAGAAGAGACAACCTAGAATACAACGATCGCTCGAAAGAAGAAAGCCCTTGAACTCAAAAACTTAATTTTAGAAACCCGAAGATAAAGGTAGAGAAGAGCTAGGAGAAAGAAGAGAAACATGCAA